>JAQFZG010001608.1:0-20193 GCA_034695465.1 Entomobrya nicoleti | reverse complement strand
GAACCTATCTTTGTCATGTTACCTTGATAAATAACTAATCTATATGTGTTCTACTTGTAATTAGTTAGGTTAGACGAATCCTCGCAATTTTTTCATAATCATTTTAAAACGCATCAACATTTTCAAAACAACTTTTCGATAGGAGTTATTTCAAACGTAAAATAGGAAGATAGCTCTGCAAAAAGGACTACTACTTTGTGAAGAAAATGTGTATACTCAAAAGCCAGATTAATAGAAAAAAGAATATGCCATACTAATTATAATTAAATTACATTATGTGGTCTCATGTGTCATTATACGTGAATAATAAGAATGTAATTTTTAAGAGAGAAAATCCGAGAGAAAGAAACAAAGTATACCGTATAGCAAACACGTTTTTAAATATATAGTTAAGGCAATTTGTAAAATAAGAATAACTCCAGTTAATATCCAGTCATTGTGCGTGGGCGTAAAAAAGAAATGGTGGAAGGAAACTGACAGTCATTTAATTTCTAGACTTAAATATAGACGTTCATTTGCCTTTATAATATTTTCTACGAACTTCAACATTTTGTTTCGCAAATTTTAGAACTTTAGTAGCAAAGTAGAAAGAAAAGTGTGATCATGCATTAATTAAGGTTATTATTCTAAAAATATTTAAATACGCAGTTGTCTTTTTGGGTTGGTATATTTCGTCGCATTAGTTCATTTTATTTTTTTGAGATTGCTGCCGCGTTTGTAATAAAGTCGTTGGTTCCTATAAAAAAAACTATTTACTGTAGAAGTACTCAACACAAGAAAACCCTTTAAACTTCCAATTAAGTAATTGTAAGCTGTACTACTGTATTATCAACGTTAACATTAAATGTATGGAAGGTTTTTGATAAAAAGAAATTGATAACAAGAGAACTTATTTGAGAGTTCATGCCGATGAGTAGCTGAAGATGATAGATTTACACAAAGGTAATGTGAGTTGTTACATGAATAGGTATGATAGAAGTTAAAAAATAATTGCGCCATTTGTTATCGTCATTTAAAAAAAATAATCTTCTTCAAAAAGCTAAGGGCTGCATTGGAGCTTCAAAAATTAAAGCTGGCTTTGTTTTTTAAATGCTACCAAAATATAGCTTCATAGAGAAAGCATCACTGTTTGTTTTCATGATAGAGCCGCGCGTGTGAAAGCATTTTTCATTTTGAAGAAAAATAATCGCAGTAAGAAAAAAGTAAAAACTACTTTACAGTCCAAAAGTTAGTTAAAGTCAGATAATCAGGATAATTAATTGCTAAATTATAAGAGTAATTTTTACATTATACTTTACGGCCAAAGAAGTTATAGTAAAATGTACTGAAGTGAGTGATGATGGTGATAGGTAGAAGAAGAGGTTATGAAATAAAAATTAAAACAGTTAGCGTATATTGACCATCATTAAAACGAAAAAAGTTAATTCGTTTTATTAAATTGATTTTTCGATGGAAGGAGAATTTTTTTCCGGATATATTTTTAGGGTTAAAAATTTAATTAAGGGATTTTATGATGATGATAATGATATAAAAAGCTAGAGCTTTTTTTATTAGATAAATTAAGAAGGATACTATTGACATAGTAGAGTACATAACACGTACCTAATTTTAAGATTATAACCTTGTATCGTATGTCGTGTAGATGGAAAAAGGTTTAAAATTACACGTTATGATAAGGAAAAAACCGCATAAAATTGATAAACCTTACCTGTGTACATATTACAAAAAATTATATATATCTAATCTATCCACATGAACATATAAACATACACACAACATTTTTATGCTTTCGGTTGTATTATTATGAAAGTTATTAACTAATTTTTTTTTGACCGAGTTGTAAAACATTAATTGATTATTACATTAAATATAAGAAACCATCTCTTGACGATATTATTATTATTGAAGAAAAAGAAAACAGTTTTTAAGAAAGTGAGATAAAAAGGATTATATATTAAGTATACAGAAATATTACTACTACTATATACACTGTCATAATATATTGTATTTGAATTGTATAGGGTGAATTTTAGAAAACGACATGGTTTACTTATAAAAATTATAAGAAAAACGTTTTTGAAACATATTTTTAAGTTGGTTTATTGAAATTTTCCAGTTTTATTAAAAGATCCCAAAAAAATAATGAAATTTAACAAACAGTTTGGGATTGGAACGTGAGTGAGCGAGCGAACTGCTCACAGTTATGTTGATAAATACCTGATTTAAAAATACGTTATCAGTATACCTTTCTTATAAATTGCATAAAAACTAATTCATTTTCCAAGATTCACACTGTATAAAAAATAAGCCGATGCGATGTCAAGTCATTTGTTCTGTTAAATATTTTATTTGTGAGTGAAAAGAAAAATGTATTACGTTTTACCGTTTTTTGTCGAAGGCTATATACATATTATGATGATATAAGCAGAGTTCTCAGAAAATATATTGGACTGATTTTCGTATTCAAGAAGTACAAAAATATCAAAAAAAATATCTTATTGTTCAACCGTTTTTATTGTCAACCGAATAATTGGCCTTCGTCCGTAAAAAAATCATCTCAAAATTGTTCATCTAAGCACTACCGTACTACCTACCTACCACCACCGTAAATACGCCGTCAATTCCTGCAGAAAAAATTCCATGCCTGCTGCTTAATATAAATTATATTCCTTAATTAGATTTCGTTTTTTTGTGTGTTGAAAGCTGATTTTTTGTTATAAGCAAATATACTAATAGCATGTTATACAAATTATAGCTTTTTTGTGTGTGTTGAGTTATATACTTTTTGTTTTAATTTTATGTATATAATTAGTTGATGCAATGAATGTACTATTTTAGTTCGTTAACTGGAAAAATTCGCACGTATTTTTAGTGTTGACAAGTCAGGGACATATTTTATTCCTTGATAGTGTTAATTGCACACGTGATAATTACATGTTTGTTTTCGTAACTTCAATTAACTGCTTTATTTATTAACATAACGCTTCAAACTTTCCGATTTACTTTTACTAATTAACAAAGCTTTGGTGGATTTGCTAATCATGCTGCTTAATTATTTACTTTCAATCACTCGTTTCATTCCATCCCAAAAAATAATCACTTCTTTCACTTGACTTTTTTTGTGAAGCACAACATTTTGTTTATTTGTTTGTTTGTATGTATGTCTGTAATATTTTTGTAAATGTTACAATTTTTTTTGCACCCGTATTTTTTCACGGAAAATTATTTTTGTTTTTGTGTGGAAACTTGTAAATAATATTATTATACAGTTCATCTCCTGATTTGTTGTGGACTAGTCTTCCTCCTGTTCCTTCTCTTCCTCACCATCACCACCTTGTTGACACTGCTGCAAGCAAGCAGACGCTGATCACCACTTCCGCTTCCACTGCCACAGTATCAGTAGTTCCTACCCCTTTCGTGGGTTGCACCTCTCCACTTGCCGCACTTGACCCCGCCTCTCTGGCTAAACTTCAACAGAATGCTTTAAGTAGTGCACCGCACACCCCACAAATGCCAAGAATGTCATTTTCCCAAGACATCTCCTCCGCCCACGCCTACGACTTGGGGGCTTGTAGCTCCGGGGACACTGCTCCATCCTCCCCCACATCCTCTGAGAAGGAACACCAGCAGCTTATGCAACAGTTTCATTCTAGTCAAAATCAACAAATGATGATGATCCATCCTCCTCATAAACATTCCGCTACGAATTCTCCCAACTCCCCCCACACGGCAATCAAAAGTAAGAAAAACATGCTAAACAGTTGGAGAACTTCGTTGCGTTCCAAGGGACGCTCGTCAAGTGGTCGATTTCCAGCTTCGGCGATCCCACCCATTCCAACTGTTATAAATGAGGGGGCAACTTGCGACGTTATGGATTCACCCAGAAGCCCTGGGTATACTACTGATGAGGATGTACAAAACAGTAAAAATGATAATAGTCAAAACTTTGAGTGGAACTTGAACATGGGCAGGAGATGGTCTGAAATTCCGACAAATCCCAAAATGGTACATAAAAATTTGTAAATGAGTCAAATTGCATTGCTTGTTTGGTCGTTATTGGTTCAAAACGCATATAAATTTTGCACGGGGTGCTTTTTTGTATAAATACATTTATTTCTGGTGGTGGTTTATCGCTTTCTTATTTACGATACGGTACGGGAACGGTTTCCAAAAAATGCATAGAAAAATTCATTACAAAATTTCACATTGCATTAACATGGGCTTGTACATAAAATATTTACTGGGCTATTCATTATAAAATGCTAATTACGTATATCTGGTGACGGGATGATGGGAAAACTTGATGGCTACCTTTGTATATACCTCCAAATAAATGCTTCCTGCTTCTAAGATGCAATTCAGGTAACAAAATTTTCAATTTTAACCAAAAGTTGTGCGATTTTAAATACATAATGTTATATCCACTAATAGCATGTTATAAGTTAAGGTAAAAGTTAACTTAAATTAACTAACAGAATGTATTTCAAGAAAAATTATAACTAAATTAATAATGAAGAAATGATGTGTAATGAAGGCTAATTATGTATACTGGTACCATTTCGTAATCAACTAATTTACTCTTACGAGGCTTCAGACTAATCAAATCACGTGATATTTAAAATTCTAATGGTCTCGCTAATAATAATGCTAAATGACTTGTGTAAACTGATGAAATGTGCATGATCGCAATTAAAATAGCATGTTGCTTTTTCCACCCATATTCCACAGATCTTCAACATCCCGAATGGAACGAAGGGCATATCCATACCTATCCCGCCCACTTCTCTTGTAAAAGTTCTCGCCGAATTCCAAGCCATCAACGCCGACGAAGTCACCGTCCACAAAGGGGAGTCCGTCCAAATCCTTGGTTTTGACCGCGAGAAAAATTTCTACTTTGTTCGTAAACTCATTTACCCTCACGACGACGGATGGATCCCTTCCCACATTCTTCAAAATCCTATGGACCCAACACCCATCAAAAAACCGTGGTCATTTAGATTTAAAAGACCAAGCTTCAATAAACGTAGTGACAAGGAGCATCCCCCATCCCCTTTAATGTCTGGTGACCACCAAAGTCATTCCAAAGACCCTGACTCAATTCGCGCTAGTCCCATAATTGGCTTATTCGGAACAGGATCAGTGGAAGATGTAATGGATTTATTTGATGAGTCTGCGCCCGTCTTTTGTCATGAACTCAAAAATGTCAAGTGTCGAAGTGGAGAAACCGTTATCCTACAATGTCAACTGTGCATCACACCAAGTAACAAGTTTGATCCCATGGTGGTCTTCTGGAAGGATGCTTTTGGTCATGTAATCAGAACTGGACCCAGATATCAAGTTATTTTCAGTGAGTCGAATGGCACCTGCATTTTACAAATTGAGGAATGCAGGTTATCCGACTCGGGAAGGTATACATGTACAGCTTCTAACGATGCTGGGAGCTCAACTACTTCTGCTGTTATTAGTGTAACAGGTAATTTAAATAAAATTGGTTGAATTACAAAAAAATATCGAATTGAATAAAATCTTAATTTAATCATTCAAAAAAATACAGCCGTAGCACCAGCAAAACCTTCACCTCCCACCATATCCGCAGTGGATAGCGAGTATGTTGAACTCACCTGGACACCTACCAGTTTCACACGTTCCAGCATAGTCAAATTTTACACTGTCCAGCACTGCATTGCAGAATCTGACCTTTGGACAAGCTGCTCAGTTGTGGCCGAGTGCAAATCCAGAATCCATCATTTAACCCCCGGGCAAATGTACTCCTTCAGAATAATAGCTCATGGTGAAGGTAGCACCAAAAGTGAACCTAGTCCCCCATCTGAAAGTGTTATCATTCCAATTATGACTCCAGTAAGCCCCGCAAGTACAACACAAAGTATGGACTCCACGGGCAATTCTTCTGATTTATCTATCTCCCTGAACAAGTCATCTTTGAATGACAGTTCAACTTCAAATGGTGGTGAAGGGGGTAGAAAGGGTTCTCGAGATGGTGCCATCCAGAAAAAGGATCAAGAGTTTCATAAAACTTATATTGAGCTTGAAGACATTGATCGTGGTCGTTTCAGCATTATTCGCAAATGTCAGAAAATTAGCACAGGAGAGGAATTGGCGGTTAAGTTTGTTCACAGGAAGAGATGGAAGAAACAATTGATTGTGAAGGAGTTCCAGATTTTAACGGCGATTTCACATCCAAATGTGGTGCGGGGTCTTGAGTTTTGTGAAACGTCAATGTATACAGCTATCGTGATGGAACAGTAAGAATTATAACGAATTATAATTATATTTATATATGTATAAGGAAATTATAATGAATTTTGTTTATGTAATTTTAAATTGCATTGTTTCCATTTATTTTTAGTGTTTCGGGAATACCTCTATTTTCCTACCTGTGCGAGCAAGATATCTACATGGAATACACCGTGGCAGGCTTTATGCACCAACTTTTCCAAGCTTTGGAACATATTCACGCTCTGGAAATTGCACATTTGGATATTGAACCTACAAACATACTAATTGATAAGACTGTGCTACCGCCTGTATTGAAACTGGTGGATTTTGGAGATGCTTGTTACGTAGCAGAAGGGTCACCAGATTGTCTCCCTGTCACACTACCATTTTTTGAGTTTGCAAGTCCAGAGGTCCTTTTAAGACAGAAATGTTCAGTGTTTTCTGATATGTGGAGTGTTGGAGTATTGATTTACCTTATTTTAAGGTATAAAAAAGTTTAACATTGATTACCATCGAATTCGAGACAAGATTGATAATTTTTATATTTTCTGTGTACATTTTCAGCGGTACCTTCCCATTCCAAGCAGAAACTTTCGACAAGACTAGTGCGAACATTATCAATTGTCATTATCGGTTTTCTTCCGAGTCATTTGTGGGAGTTTCATCTGAAGCAAAAGATTTGATTAAACAACTTTTAGTCGCCGATCCCGGTGAACGGTGGGGTGCATCTCAGTGCTGTCAGTCAACTTGGATAAAACAGGTGCGTACTTGGATTATCTGAATTTAGGCCCAATATTTTTTAAACATTCTAACAATTTCATTATATAAAATTGTTTATTTGTATGTCTTACAGGCAAGGAAATTTGTGACTCCAATGACCAGATCAAAACTATCACCGTTCATCCGAGGAAAAGCGATTGAAAATGGATTGAGACGATACAGCAGATCATCATGATGACATTTTACTTTGTTTTAAATATAAATATAAATTACCAATTACCAATAATGATTGGGCATAGATGATAAAGTCATTTTGTTGATAGCATAAAATAAAGTATCAAATATGATCCAATCCACCAATTTTTAAAATGCAGTATTATAACAGGAATACGAAGAAGTCAGTCATCTATATATTTCAAAAGTGAAAAGCAATCATTAGAAAATTGCATACACTCCAAATAAATTTATGCTGCAAAATGCAAACCAGTAAAGAATGTTTTATCAAATATGTATTTTCAAAGAGCATCAATCAACCAATATTTTTTGTGATATGATGTGAGTAGACAATCATTTTAAAGTTTGAATTATTTTACCTCTAGAATCAATATTTTCGCTAATCGATTCCGACCCTGTCCCGTATTTACCTTAACTAAATATAATTTTTGAAGTTGTTAATTAAGGAGAGTTAATTTTCAGAGGTATTTTTATTTAGAAACGTTTATTGTACATAATAGGTAATTATAATTTGTATAGGTACGTTGTTTTACATTAACTTGAATTTATTTACGATAAATTCACATGACTCATGATTACTTGTAGTCCCACAATCACTTTTATTAACATTAGCAGCGCAATAAAATACCGAAATATACTCATTCTCGAATTTGGGTGGGTTTTTATGCAAATATTTAGTACAACTTGAAATTTTAATCATTAAATTTAGTTAAACGCAGTTAACTAATGTAGTATGTGTATTGTTTAGAACCGATATATATTGTAATCTATAAAAAATGCTCTATAATAAAATGTGTAAACTCTATTTGCAATTTTGCAATGTTATACGTTCAAGAAAATAAAAATATTACGCTTTATTCAAACTTCCGAAAAAAAAACATGAATTAAACTAAAAAACTTGACTGATTTCTCTAATGAATTATTATTTAATCTAAAAATCACTCTCATTGATGATTGACTCATAAAAGTTCTTATCACAAATTAAATATCAGACATGATGATGACTACATGACTTGTGATTTGATGTGTGGTTTAATTTTTTTGTGATGTATGCAGTTCAATATTATAACATCCTATTTTCATTGTTGCCCACTCCACTCCATTTATTATACTGACTTCAGTAGCCCTTCATCGTAAGGCACTGGTTGACCACCTCGATAAGATGTGCATTTTCTAATGCAGCGGCAACTCGTTCCTTATCTGCCAACTGCTTATTGATGGCAAATTCTGAAGCATGAGAACCAGGAGTAATGGCGATATCAATTTTAAATCTGCTTGGCAGTGAGCGCATTAATTGCACCCGGATAGCCAGTCCAATTAAAGTGGCCATGCTGCAGTGGGGAATCGTTGGGGTGAAACTGATCTTCACATAATTGTTGACATTGTCCACCTATTTAAAAAATTAAATTATAAGAATTTAAGTTCTTAGTATTCATTTACTTCACATTAGTCGACTACACCAACGGAACCATGCTATCTATGAACATCATAAATCGCTTACAACAATCTTATCTTCTTCCAAGACGTTCAGCTCCTCCAAAGTCAAAGGATGTTCGGGATCATTAATATCTCGGATCATATCTGCCCATACAAATTAAAATTACATTTAAATATTTGGATGTCAACATTAAATTACACTTATACAAGTTATACTATACATTGATTAAACATAATTATACTTTTTTTTACCAAAAACTTCTCTTGAATCAATCTCGTCCACTACAGTTTCGTCATACTCACTCAACGTCACCACCCTGGCTTCCGATTTCTTGTGAAGTTTAGGATTCAAATTTTCCATACTTCCAGATTTCACTTTCAACTGTTCGAAACAATTAAATTTGATATTAATTAACTTAATTTCACTAAAATTGTAGCAAACAAACCCTTCTTACTCCGTTTTTGCTATTTATATCTGTGTACTTTTAGAAATTCTCTGATATTTGAGCACAGCGGAACAGCTGCTGAGAACGAGTGGGGCAATGTGCCAATCTGACGCTGTTCGTTGAACAGAAGTGGTTTTGGTGAAGGTGGAGCATTGGTCTTTGTTGCGCTGAACGCTTCGGTACTTCTCAGCGTCTTTCGTTGTCGCTTTTGCTGTGTGCCTTCATCATCGTCACCATCACCATCATCACAAAGCTTGTGGACATGTCGTTTGTCTGTCTCTTTTTCCTCTGCAAACAACGGCATTTTGAAAGGCTAAAAGTGGATCTATTTCCCAGTCAAAATGACTTGATGAAATTTCCAGTTGGAAATGTTGGAATACTGGCTTTGGTGTCGCTTTTCCACGTATTTCATTTTACATGTTCCAGGGTGGGGATAATTTTTTCACTGCACTGCCAAGGCGACTTAGAAAATTAGTTATCAAAGAGTATCATTAATTTAGCTGACTACGACACAGACTTGGGATAATACAGACCAATAAAAGCCAATGTAAAATACCTTTTTGGGCGTGCTACGATTTTTATTTTGGATTTATTATGTAAGAGAAATAGTATCGTCGACAACAAGTCCGTTACAAGCAAATCCCGAGGTATCTGTACGTTATAGAGAGAGTCGCCATAATGGCTATCATGGAGACTCTTTATAACGTACACATACCTTGCGGAATCTAAGCTTACATTGTGGAAGGTGAGCATACATGGAAACTATTTCTACTACACAATAACTGAAAAAACTCTAAAATCAAGCACATGAATTTTGCATTGTTTAGCGGTCTGTATATACATACCAAGTCTGTGGACTACGATGGGAGAAAATTAGCGGAAGTAAAGATGAAATGATTTCGGCGATGTATGGCTTTCCAATGAAGACATCAAGAAAGAGGGCAATGGAGTAAAGCGATTATTTATCTTTTTTTAAATCGTTTGGTAAAAATTAAACCTCTTCTTGACTTACCATTGAAGATACTTGTACTATTTTTTATTTCGTACTTGTAATTTTATTCATTTAATTTTATTGATTTGTTGATATCGTTAAGTTTGCATAATGCATGGATTAGAATAGATAGGTTAGTAATTAATTTCTATACTAATAGAAATAGTAATACTATGTGTGCATAGTACACACACACATTCATTTTTTTTAAACCATACCACCAGAGGGAAGGGTTCATGCTCATGTAAATAGCTTTGCAAATTGCAATAGGCTAGAAAATAATGATCATTCATTTCACCAGTCAGCATCAGAATTCGTAATAGTAATAGATTATGTATGTATATCCAGCACGTATAGCTTTGCGCAACGAGACGTCATCCGGTTTCCGGTTCCACTACCCTTTTTTATCTGTCGTTGTAATGCATTTGGTGCATTTTTTGTGAGATTTTTTGTAATCATTCCGTTTTACTTCTTTTTGACAAATATTAGTTTTTAGGGTGTATGGAGGACAGGAACAGTTTAAAAAATATTATTTCATACATAATATATATACATACTGCATATTCATTGTTGAATGATGCGAGTGAGTATAGTATACCCATGTGGTTATTGCTTATCCTTTTATGATGATGTACTAATGTGTGTATTTGCTTGTTCAACTCGATTCCATGAATTTTCTCACACACGAAATTGAGTATCGAAGGGAAATGCTGTTACTTACACTGAATCATTGCGTGTTTCATCAAATTAAATTCTGGGAAAAATTACGTCGACAGTTAGATTCGTTTTTTTTTGCTAAACGCCAATTCATTCATTAAATATTTTGTAAAAAAAATGAAATTCATTGATGGATTGTAGATATGTATTCTTGTAACAATTGAAAAATTTAGAAATCCTAACTTTTATCAAGTAACGAAGTGATAACTTGGTGAAGTGTTTTAAGTACATGTTTTATGACCTAAGTTAGTAAATTAATACGAAGCATTTAGCAAAGCATTTTGCGAGAAAAACATTTCCATCATGTCAAATTATGACATGAGCATGAATAAAATGATGGAAAAGATGAGTACGGAGTACGGAACACCACCACGTTTTCCATAAGTGGTATACTAGAATATATTGACTTATACCCAGAACTGCCCAGAACAGCCTTTGGAGACACATTTCTTCATATCAATAAGAGGGTGTGATAAGCTTTCTTGCAATTCACGGCGCACAACTTTTGTATATTTTGTGATTCAAGAAAAGGGTTTGTTTGACAATTTAATCTAATCAATGTTTGATAATCATCTCGCAACCTAAAAACGTTTTTAAGAATGAAAGCCCAATCCTAATTTTATCCCACGCATGAGCATTACATTACATGAGTCACACATACTCACATGTGTTTTAAATCTAAGAATGTGTGTAAAAATAAGAATATTTTTATTTGGTTGTGCTGTAAGTAACTACACGGCTTGTATGATTAGTCATTCCATGCATCAGTATTACTACACGGATGGATGGACAAAATAAACATGAATGAAAATGATAATTGTATAATCCTTAATAGAATTATGCATGTCCCCCGTAGCTTTTTACAGTGGGCTTGTTTAGGTTGACGTTTTCTAGTCATTTTTCTAGCCCACATCCGTTTGTTCGAAATTGCTGAAAAAAGTGCCGATCCTCAAAAAAATACTCATACACTCATATGCATGCAACCAAACAAACAAAGAGATGTCCCAAAAATAGTTTTCCAACATGACACAACTCACCCCAATTTTTTTTTCTGAAATCATGTCATGTTGTGTATGTAAATATACATATTTATATTTTTGAGCTGCTGGGAAAAAAATTCATTCATGAAAACCCAAATCACAAGTATCACAAGTATGCATACTTTGAGAACTGCGCACATGCATGTTTTGGACATTCATCTTTTTTTAACTCGTAGCATTTTGGAATTCTACGAAATCATTGTGATTTTAACAATGGATGTTTTAACAAAGCTTAAGTATTTTTTCCACATTTACACCACACAGTATGGACTATGGACACTACAGTACTTCTAATTTTTATGAGACTACTGACCCATCACTAGTTGATTAGCTAAAATGAATTTTACCATTTTTAAATGGACTACCTCAAAACACTGCGGTTTTTTTACGATTTACATACCACCGCCACCATGAACTCACCCTTAAGGTAAAATCTAAAAAAAAATTGTTTCGTCCCCTCAGGTGAATTTTATGAACTGTCTATTTTCACACTGACCATTTTCATTTTTATCACCTTTTACCCATCTCTCTCCTCTCACAGCAATCATTGTAATTTTTAAAATTATTCAGATCATTTCAATCTCACAATCAGTTACAATCATATAATATAACATCGGTCAAGTCAAGTCAGAACAGAACTAAAAAAATATATAGCATTTTTTTTTCTCAATCTGATACAATATGCATATCATATCCACAAGCCGTCATGATATGATATAATGTTAAGCCCGATTTTTTTCAAAACTTTTCATTAGATACGCGAGCTCACACACAGAGAGAAAAATTTTCATAGATTCACAACAGAGATGGTACAGATGAGTGAGCATTATGATGATCACCATCATCATCATATTATCATTATACTTCTGATGATGATAAAAAAACTCAATTTTTTAACTTTAACTTGACTCTGTTTTTTGTGTAGGTATCTCTTTTTTATTTGAAAAAATATATAATAATATTATGTGCTTGATAATAGCTTTGATGATGATTGTTTCCTTTACGCCGCAGGTGGAGGTACATTACCGACTTTACTAGCGCATCACAATCACATCACATCAAAGATCACCCCCACCAAACCAGCCAAGCCAAAAAACCACACCACCTTTATCCATCCATCATATCCACCAAATCCAAGCAAAAGGTGTGTTACTCTGTGTTGTATTGTACTGTCTATTTGTTATGTGTACTACCTATATATCCACACATCATCTCATCTCTTTACTAAATTTGATAACTTGACTACTCCTCTCTCGTCTACTGCTGCTGAGCCTTTAAATCTGACCTAAACCTAATGTATTTTTTTCGTTTGTTTTTCATCAGAGTTAATAATGTGGTAATAATGATTCTATAATAATAACAACACCACCACCCCCTTTAAAAAATCTAATATAGTTCCATTACTTTATAAACACCTTTTTAATACCATCAAACACACCAAAATCATCCCGCTAAAAAAACACACACAAATAATGCTCCATAATGTTCACTATAATTCGTTAGGTCAGGTAATAATATTTTATGTATGTTATGATTACGCGCATCTTCATCATTAAAAAATATATCTAGAAAATACTTCTATCCATCCATTTCCATTATCAAATTGAATGCATCATGTAATCCACAATATGCACTTGGATATAAACTTGTGTGGGTAATTGTGCATGTATGATGTAGGTACTCATTTACTTTGTATTAACCAATTTTCATATCATAATCGTAATTCAAGTTAATATTTAGTTTTTTCCTCACAAAAATATAAACCAATATAGCACCCCCGCCACCACCACCACCTTCATCGCATCACATCATTTACACCACCGACGACGATTTCACTTTTGTGGAATGCGGTGATGAATGATATGCGATGATGATGTTGCAATTCTCCCAAATAAATAGGAGACCCTCCCAAAAAACTGCATCATCCCAAAAATATCCCATCCTATTTTTTAGGCTAATTTTATTACAAAAATCATTAAACACTTAAAACTCATGAGCAAATCTACATTTCGATTAGTGTCACAAGTGAAAACTGAAAGAAAAGTTTTTTAAATGTTCGTGAATCTTTTCAAAAAATTTGACAAATGTAATTCATTTCTTGATCCAAGTGAAGTTAAAAGGACAAGGATTTTTCTTCTGATATTGTGATACAAGTTGTTACATTACGTTTTTTATTACGGAAAATACAAGAAAAGACGCAGGGATCATCAGGCAAACGCGTGCCACTGCACTAGCCTAGCAGGTATACTTAACATAATTATTTCAAGATTTTTATCCAGTTATCTTGTTTTCTTCTTTGGCTGTACTGATTACTTGGTCTGATATAAGAAACAATTTTGATATGTGATACCTAAAAAAACTACTACAAATACAACTTTTTTTTACTATTATTACTGCTATCCTTTTCTTGACTTGGTTTTTTAAAGGGGTGTAAAGCAAGCAAGCATAACAGATGCTTAAAAATTTATTGGTAATTCTCGGCTATACAACTACAACCCTGTATCTTTTTTATTACATAATTTTGTCTTGTGTGTGATGTGCGTGTGCATCCTCTAAGAAATAAGTGTTTTAAAAATGATCTTACACAAAAATATTTGAACGGTGACAATAGCATGGCTATTATCATAAGAAATAGTAACGCCGACTCGGCTTCTGCATTTAGTCCATAGACTATGTTAAATCATTTTTAAAAAGCGGTACTGCTGGTACCAAGTGCTAAATTCGTTCACGTCCATACAAAAAAAACAGTAAAAAGATAAAAAACAAGTTGCTCCCAATGCATAATTTGTAATTCATATAAAAAGACTCACTCGCCTTTTACTATTCTTGTAGACCGACGTGAGCTTGTTTAATGATAAGTTGGTTTTGAATGAAAAAGGAAGAAGGAACTTTGGTCCATCTTTTCTTAAGCCGTAAATTACCTAGTTATTTTTTTCACTTGCCGCCAAGCAAGCCAGTGTGCTATGCATTCATACTTAAAATACTAATTTGTAGAAAGCTTGGTTGTATTTTAAGAAAAAAGTAAATACACAGTAGTTATTTTTTAAACTGCTTTCCAACTTGACTAGGCTTGACTGACACAGATGCACACTTTTTGTACTAAAAAATAAAAGACGGTGGTATTTATAATGATACCCGATGGGATGATGACCAAGACCATGATCGGATCATGACATGACGATAATGATGATTTGCTGCTACTTTCATCGTATCTTGATCTGTGCTACTGGTTTGTTGTATTCGTTTACTACTATGGCTTAAAACCCTTTCATTGACATCGGGCACATGCCACATGTTGGCTCGGCTGATTCTTCTACGGCTTCATTTTTAGAAAATCGTACTCATTATCATTCCCATCATCGCCCCCACCAGCAGACCAACAGACACATCAACATATGACGACAACCAAAGAGAAATAAAAATTAAGCTAATGTAATGAAGGAACGAGCCATGCAAATGCAAAAAGACACATGCCATATGCTATAATCTCATTTATTTCGGATAGCAGCTTAAAACTAGGAAAAATATCAACCGTTGCAGTTTGCTTGTTGAGTCTCAATTTTCAAGTTTACTTTCAAGCTGGCATCATCTCATCATCTTCATGCACTTTCGTTTGTCAAGAGGCCTTTAAACTTTTAAAACATTTCAAGGAGACAGAAAACGCACAGGGGAAAATAAATTTGCGTGAAACATAACAACACAGCCAACGACGGTGCCAGTCATCAGTCAACAAAAACGATTGTGTTTTGTGAGTTTTTATGGTATTTTTTTGTGCACTTTTAAACCGCGCGAGCCGAGGAGAGTGTCAAGGGTATCATAATTTTCTTTTATTTTCCAAAACTTTATTTTCCATCTCCCTCCTCCACCAAAAACCACATGTGTTTAATTTAATATATCATTGTGTTTGTGTGCCTTTTAAATGCATTCATACATATATTACATATTATATATGTGACTCATATTAAGCATCATGTGCAGCAAAAACAAGTAGACCATTAAAAAGTTTTATTGTAAAAGGAAGAAGATTCTTTCTTTTTTGGTAGCAGAGACGCAGACATCAACTCATCTTAACTTATACCACATCTGCAGCTGTTGCGCTTCTGACTGAAAGTATTTTTTGCTGGATGTCTGGAGGAAAAAATATGATCGCTTTTTATTTCCCAGTTTTGTGTGCATTGCACATGCACAAGCATAACTTTTTTACCCCTTTAAATCTACTTAAAAAAGCACATAGGTAGATATTTTACGTTTAAAAAAATTACTGCGATCATTACAGTTTTTATACGGTTTTCTAACAGTTCTTCTCCTGTTGTTTCTCGCATAATGCATTTTTTTAACTTGAATATTTTAAGAAAAATATGTGGTGCGAGAGAGTAAATATACTATTATTACATAACTACCTAAATAAATACACACACAAAAAAACACAAATGAGCATAAAGTGAAAACAGACATTATTACCACCATTTTGTGTTCAATGATGAAAAATATATTAGCTACATACATGTATTCTCCTATGGCTTAAAAAACACTTCATTTTTTAAAGAGCAAGCCAAACTAAAAAAATACTGCTGCTGATGAACATTTTTTTATATTAAAGGAATTTTTAAATGGTACTTGTACTGGTCTGCTACTAGTTGGTCTAGTAGAGAGACAATATAATCAAACGAAAACATCAACATCCTGTTTTAACCAACAACCAAACAGCAGATACAAAATATACATCCATAAAATAAGAAAAAAGGGGAAATGAGTAGTTTTCTATATATTTTTTCTGAATATCCAGAGCAGCATGTCATGCCAAACCATGCCGCTTGTTGAGTTCAGGTTCAGAGTCAGTTGTTCATGTGCTCCTAGCTTCTTATTTAATTTCCTCTCTTGAGCGCACATGTTATCATCTGAAATTACAACAACCAGCACGATCGCATACCGCAAGGTACATCTTGTACAGTTCCTTTTTTACGGTTGTGTTTTTTTGTCAGACAGTCTTGTATCCGGATGATCAGCAATTTACTCTGCTCTTGTATTGAAAGTGAGTAGCCTTTTGAGTTGAGTCAGTTAAGTCCTTTTCCTTTCTTCCAGGCCGGTTTTTTGTCCAAACTTGTATGTACAGCTATTTATCATCATTCACCATACATCATATCCAATTTTTATTGTCTCACGCCAATTCCTCCACTTTTGAAGGTTAGCCCAGGTAGCGCATGTATAACACGCAATGTAAAGTAAACTAAATTAGTGGAAGTGGAGTGGTTTTTTTATACACCGGAGTATGTATACCTATCTGTATGAGAAGGGGAGGGGAATATGTACAGAAAAGGTGCATTCATGGAAAAATGCACTCACTTCCTTTTTCAAAGTCAGTAGCTCACCAGTCATCATGATCATCAAACTACTGGACTTCCGAGCGGATGATGGTGACTGACAAATGGAAGGTGTGCTTATGACTAATATCCTTCCTCTCTCTCTAAAAAAAACTCTTTTGTCTATATCTTGTGTACATGCATGCCTGTCATCGGTAGATCCTGTTTTTTACGGTGAAGCATGAAGTGAAGTCAAGTTCATAGTTGCTTACCTTTCTGCTGTACGGCTTTTTTATGTACGAAATTATTATTATTTTTATCTGCAGCCCTTTTTGACTTTTTTACGTCGTGTCGTAGTATATCAATTTGACTCACATAATTTCATTTGTTTCCCCTCCTCTCTCACATTTTATGAACCTATATCCGTCATGTCATGCCATCAAGTCAAATGCACATATTTTATGTACAGTTCATAAGCATGGTTAATTATAAACATAATGTACAAAAATAGCTAATAAAATAAAAAGTGTGGAGCTTTATTATTATTACTAGATAAGCAACGCGTAGCGTAATGTGTAGGGTAACAATAGGAGGAGTCCCTTTGAAAAGAATAAGATAAAAAAATCATTGAGCCGCCGTTCTTCTTTGGCTCTGCCTTGTGACTTGTTGTACCTACGTATTACTCATTCGGTTCGGCCACGCAAAAAGTAACTGGAGCATGTACTTTTTATTATGGCTATTTTTTACTTAATACTGTTGTACAACAATGCAAGTCAACAATGCATTACAGAAAATTTTCATTCAAAATATTTTACAAAAAAGTAGAGACCTACCCCGAAACTATATTTTAGCTCTCTCTGACTTTATTACTATTTACTGTTTGTGTACCTATATTTTTTGGATATAAAATTGGTATAATTTTTATTAAGTGAGGGTTTGCTCATATGATGCGTGTAATATGTTTGAATTTTTTGAATGTATGAAATATTTCTCTTTCGGTGAAATATTTATAATGATTGTAATTTTTGCTTGAAAAATTCTTTACTCTTTTGGACCGATACAAAGAAATTAAACCGATGAATGAAATGAATGGATATATTTTTTTGGTAGAGATGCATTCTATTTTTAGGTACATATTATATCATATCATATCGTGTGTGTGTGCATCTGCATGAATGCATGATAAATTATTTTGATGGTGGTATGGTGGGCTCTATGTGCTCTTCTTTGTTCATGGATGGATGAAAAAAAGGAAATTATACCAAAAAAAGAGTGGCTGTAAGGCAATAACATTTTTCGGGTAATAATAATAATAGCTTTGTATAAAAGGATAAATACATGCAGATGTAATTTTTATATGCATTTTATACTGATACTTGAACCAATAAGCAGAGAAATAAAAGTTAAGGGATGAAAATTCAATTGATATCATTATATTGTATCGCACCGGTTGATACGATACCAGAAAAAAATATCTGAAAGAAAAATGCAACGAAGCCAAAAAATAGATAAAAAATGCATAATATTTATATCATATCATATCATAGAAACCAGGTAAGGTTTGATTACGTAATATATTCCTTGTGTGTGTTTGTGTGAGTTTTATTTTAAGAATTCTTGTGGGGTTGATTGTTATAAAAGTTATTAGTGAATAGGTATATAGTAAATATACCTATTACACTTAAATAAGCAAAGTTCGTGGTGGTATGTGGTATGGCGATGGTGGGTATGCTTTTTCCGTTGCTTTTTCTTTTTACCTCCTGACATCACCGTACAATACCATATATCATGAAACTTTACTATTTTTAGACTAAACCGTATCACGTATCGTGTGTAAAATGAATGATCATTCTACTGATCTCTCTGATCACTTCCATTTATCCAATGTACCAAACAAGCTAGCAAGCTGCAAAAAAAAATAGTTTAACCACTTCACATGTCATGATCACAACTTCACAAAGCAGACAGGCAGACTTTTTAGCTTTAAGGCTTCCTTCATAGTAATTTGAGTAACCTGCGTTTTTATATTGAGTAGAGTTCAGTGCGATTGTCAGTTTTTTAGTTGGATTCTTACTCTTCACTGGCTCATTACATCACATCACGTCCGTCCGCCGGATTATCCTCGTGTATTGAACTTGTTACTTATTGTTGTGCTTGTGCAAAGAGCTATAAGCTTGTCTTGTCGTTTTTTTTACAAAAAGGTTCATTTTGACTCTTTGCATGTTCAATGTAGACATATTATGTGGGTGGGAGTCTTTACAGCAAAAAGATTTATCATTACACTCACAACTTACGATTTTTAATGTATTGGTGTGAGAAAAAATAATTAGTGTTTTTTTATCAAAAAAAATAAATATATACAAAAGGGTTGTGTGTCGAAGTAAAGTGTTGAACCTGAAGGAGCTTCCTTCTTTTCAAATAAATCAGAACGTGAGCTGCACGAGAAAAGATTGTCATTTTATCATCATCGTGTCGTGTGCACACACTGCACGAAAACTCAAGTCAAGTCAGGTAAGCATTTTTTTCAAATTCAAGAACAAAGAAGTTGACAACACTGTTCTTTTTTCATTTTCTTCTCATTTTTATCTGTGAGTGTGTGGATTTTTAATCTGTTTTTTGAAAAAAATAAGAATACTTACTTGAAACTGGATTTTTGTCCATTTCGTGCTTGCTTGTCTGTTGAGTTGATGATAACAAGTATAAAATTGTAGGTTTTGTGTCGTTTAGTTTCAGTCTGGTTGGCTGTTTTGTTATAATATACATACATACAATTATGACGGATGTGGGTAGGTCATTCAGAGAGATAGATAGTGAGGCAAGATCATCACCGTAATCACAACTCATAACACGTAGCACTCTCGCGGGACACAGGAGAGAGAATCTCCCACAAATTCACAACAATCGTCATACAACAATGTATAACAATAGTGGGTGCTGATATATCATTGAAATTTCATGATGATTCTCTCCTGTCTCTGGCAATAAGATAAATAGTTATGGAGAGATGACCCCCGCCACCAACACCACAAACTGTAGGCGTTTGTGACTTTTATATTTTTGCATGTGGATTC
>JAQFZG010001607.1:0-20221 GCA_034695465.1 Entomobrya nicoleti | reverse complement strand
ATTTAAAGCAATTATATTTTACAGACTTGGCAGGACGCCAGTTCCTTTTGTTATGATAGTTATATGCATTTAGCGACGGTTACATCCATACAACAGAAAAACACTCTGGATTATGCATACTGGAGAGTACCAGGCGGTAATTAATATCAGAACATTTTTTAATGACACATTTTTGTAAACCTGAATATTTACCTGTGTAAATATTGAACTAAAGCTTCTTTTAACTTTATAGGTTACTGGACTGGAGGACGAGATTCGCAATCACAATCTCAATTTTCTTGGGAATATGGCAACGAATTTTTAAGTCCTTATGTAACTAACTTTGAATACTACAATTATCCTGTTTTAACTTGTGTGTACTATTACACTCCTAATTCTGCATTTGGGTCGAATGCATGCATTGAAGAAATGAGACCACTTTGTGAGTTTAATCACGGAAAGTGATTTGTATGAACGTTGTGATTCTTTGGCTTAATTTCCCAGTTAGACATATTTATTTATTTATTTGTATTTCAATATAATTCTATATGGCAATCAATTTAAAGTGCTTATAATAAAGTATACCTTTAAAATATGCATGTTTATACGTGGAATAGTGACAAACTTAAGCCCATAACAATTTTAATTTATAAAGAGTCAGAAGATGCTGGTCAAACGTATTTTAAGTAATGGTTTGTTGTTTGTTCTGTTCATGTTAAAGCTAACGATGATTCACGAAGCAATATAAATATGTTTAAACACTCAGCGTACTCCTTTTGCGGCAAGATCTATTGCAAATTCTAGTTTAAAATATGCTGAGGAATTCCATCATAACTTAATTTCATTCGTTTGAAGCACTAACATGTTTTAGTTTCTTAATTTTTTTTTTAATTTTTATTGATCCTGCAGCGAATCAACTACTATAGACATATTTCAAACTAATGATAAATAAAGCAAAATTAATTGCATGACAGATTCAATCTTTCTTTACATAATGCTTTTAAACTAAGCTCTGATTTACATCAATAAACTACATCCAAACTGCTGTTGACATTTATTAGCCCAATTATGAAGTTCTATGTTAAGAACATAAATCAGTAAATATGCTAATATTTCAAAATGACATAATTTGTACAAAGCGTTAGCATAATTTATGATTTAATAATATTAACAATTTATCCACAGAGCATGCTTATAGTTTTAGATTATTGAGTAAAGTGTATAACCTTCCAGTTGCTGACACGAGGTTAAATGTGTACATCATAAAGCATAATAGTCGACATATGTGTGTCTCATTTTATTGATCTTATTTTATTATAAATAGATATTTTGTTCATAAAAAAACAGTGTCTAGTGGTTGTAAGTAGACTAAGCTTACTTTTACTACATGGTAAATCTTTGTAAACAACTTATATATTAATGAATGTCATTCTTAAAGTTATCGTTGTCACACCCAGACATTGTATACATTTTCAAAGAATTTAATTACATAGAAAACGTTTTCGACGACAAATCAACAAAGTCCTCTCTTTAATTATCTTATAAAGTATCTCAAAAAATAAACTAAAACCTTTAAATACTAAAACCAGTGCAGTCAAATATCTAGGAAGCTTTTCAACAAAATACACTACCAAAGACACTGCAATAAATATCAAATAAATATAAAATACCACCACAATATTTCCGTTTAAGTTTGCTTGGGTTGGATATTTGATGTCTTTAATTGGGTTGTTATATATATCTGACAAATGTTGTTGCCACCAATCAGGTAATCCCGAGGCTTGATATCTGCCTATTCGAAATAAAGTATTTGGACTAACAAGACCCCTTCACGAAAATATGTGCAACGTTCGAAAGTATTTTTCTGTTCCCACATCTGCATGTAGATTTTTCCTGTGAAGAATTCTCTGATACTTATGACTTATATAACGAGGAAATACAAGGGCAGATTTATTGCATCCATACAAATGTTTCAATAAAGCTGTTTCTTGCTTTTTGAAAAATATCTTTGTGAAGTTTTGTACCTCTGTATTACCATCAGCAAATTGTTTTGCAAATTTGTGGCCATTTTTTAAAAATAGTGCTGGCATTGCTCTCTTCAATCCATTTGTAAACTGAGTTGTGCACGGCAACATTCTTTAAAAGAAATTGTATACTGTCTTTCCACTCGTTTCCAAGTCGACCTATTTCGGAACCCATAGTTAGTTCATAGGGCTTACTTTGCATAATCGAATGTCCAAATTTCCATACGAACAAGCCGTAGTATTTGTAAAAGTCACTGGAATGTATTAAT
The DNA here is from genome assembly GCA_034695465.1 of Entomobrya nicoleti. Classification (NCBI taxonomy): domain Eukaryota; kingdom Metazoa; phylum Arthropoda; class Collembola; order Entomobryomorpha; family Entomobryidae; genus Entomobrya; species Entomobrya nicoleti. Next base: position 17,949 of record JAQFZG010001607.1, on the reverse strand, counting down.
ATGTAGCTACTTCTAGCATATGTTGTAAATCCATCCTGAATCAGTTGGCTCATATTTGTGTAAGGTATTATTTCTCTGGGACTACTTAACCTTTGCATGTTATCACTTTTATAAGCATTATTCAAAACAATTAATGCAAGATCCAACGAAGCTAAACAAATGCGTATTGTGCTCATTCGGGTGATTTGATTCGACAGAGACTCGTTTTGAGTTAGCATGCGTCTAATTAGCATTTCAAAATAATTTAAGCAAGAGCGACGACAATTCAATTGAAAAAGTCGAGGAAGTAGGGTTATGACCAGAAGTACAGCTACAAGTAAGCACCAAACTCTGAGATCGTACACATTAAAAAACTCTTTGAATGGTAGCTTTGATAATTCTTTTTCCCCACAACTGACAAATGCCAAGGGTTGAAGCTTATCTTCGATTGTAATTGGAGCTATATTCGCCCATCGTACAGCATTTCCATCGTAATTCAGCTGGTTCATTCTATAAAAAACAAATGGTGCATTCTTGTGATAAACCAGTTTTCCATTTTCGCAAAACAAGGTATCACCTCTAACATTGTACGAATAGTTTTTCATAATGCTTTGCCACTCATTAGCGTACGCACTAGCCACACGTTCAACAGGATTATCAAATTCCGCATTGCTTAGTTTTGTCCAACGAGCATTTAGTTTTTCACATAATTTTAAGTATTTATGATGAACAAATTTAAATGCTCCATTACTAGCCAAGATGGTTCTCTGCTGGTTACTAGTTGGAGGAAAGCCTATTCCAGCCGTCGCTAAAAATATGGGGTTAAACTCACTTTTGGGGTTAAATGGTAACGTCGTTAGAACTGGACATAAGAGGCAAATAGTTCTTAGCTCAGCAATATGAATTTTGCTATCATAAAGCAGCTTGTGGCTTTGTTTTGTTTTTGAAAGATTTTCTGTTGTGTATTTTCCAATTATCAAAATATCGCAAAATGCTAGACTTAAAAAACGAAGTAAAGAATATAATTTCGTGTATCCAAACATAGTTCTGACATCCCTAGTTAATTTTTCGTTTGTCTCATTGTGATATATGTAGATGGACAGAGATGGATTTGTCGTTGGTAGTATTGCGGACATCCTTTCGTGGTCAGCAACAATGTACCGGAAGAGTGATGGGTAAACTTCCATTTCGGTTCTAACCTCACCGCTCTGATATGAGTTTTGAAAAACGAGGTGTGATTCAATTTTGAAGGCCACAACCCAATTCCACGGGTTCTTTTGTATGGCAAACGTTCTTGTATTAATGCGAACGCAGTAGTCCTTATCCAAGTATGGACGTGAGTCAACCTGTGTAAACCCCGTTAAGTGATTCGTGTAGTTACAGGAGTTTTCGAGTTTGGAGAGGTTGTACCTTCTCCAGTTATATGGTACCCATAATGGTCTATCCTTAACCTCAAAAGGGTCACCTCCGTCGTTGCACATGTATGTGAATTTGTTTCTAACAATGCGCCGGAGCAAAACTGGATATTTCATTGGAGATAAATCATACAATGGAAAGTTTTCTCTGGAAACCAGAGTTTTTACTTTTGATAGTTGAGACAATTGGGGATTAATATTAAGTTGATATTGACAGCAAACAGATATTAAATTTGTACAAAGTAAATACAATACAGAATACTCCATGGTGAACAACGAAAATGTTAAGTTTTAAAGTGTAAAAAATGCTTCGAAGCAATTGTAATTATGTAGGATTATGTAATAACGAAAGCAAAAATACAAAGCTAACGTTTGAACTGAGTCAGATTTCTTGATTTTGGCGGCGTTGATTTAAATTGAAACATTGGTTGATTTGATGTTTTGTCGCTTATGAGACGCAGACTAAATGAAAGCTTACGTATAATTCTCTTATATACAAATATATGCCAAGAAAAATCGATACACGTGTTTCCTGTTAACAGATATAATATGATATGGTACGATATAAGCAAAGTAAAGTTTTACACTTTCATAGTTTTCTTAGTAAGGAGCAAATATACACATTTTTGTGCAAAATACCAACACAGAATGTACGTACCATCCTTGCTTTGAGACCAAGCTTGTATTACACCTAATATCTATTGCGATTTTATTGAAGCCGGAAATTATATGTCGATGTTATATTGGTATAATATCCAGATATTTAATACGACTCGTGTCTGGATTTAGTATAATCAAACTGTTAGTATTTGCATCCAATATTCTAGGTAAACCTAATTAATATATACATACATATATCTATACTGTTGTTGTTATTCTGTGTAAATTTATTGAAATAAGACAAATTTCATTTAAAACATCTTCTTTACTTAAAAATATACTAGTCACTGCACATACAAAGTACTGACACAGGTTTGCGTACTTTAACAATAACGGCAAACCGGGGTAAAACTGGTTTTTGTAGGTTAAAAGGCGCTTTTCTAATTTGTAACATATCATTTAATTCTGAATTTTACCTTATGTATTGAATCATTGCTGAAATTTTGGTACGAGATTGCTTTTTGATTAGAACTATTGGATGATTCTAACTGTGACAATCGATAGGATAAACTCGTTACACAGTTGAAATCTATTTTGTGTTAGTTCTAAAAACACATTTGTACAGATGAAAATATTTGAAATAATACAAACAACTACAAATTGCAGACTGATAAAGTCAGACATGGTATATCGATTACATTTGATAATATGTACTTTTTTAAGCTTAGTTTTTATAAAGGTGAAATATATTTAGAAAAAAAAACCAAAGTTGATTTGTTAATTATATTTTACGCTACACTACATAAAAACCCATTTCTACATCTATTAAAAATGTTCGTAGTTTATTTAAAAACAATGCTAATACTTTTTTGGTAAACCGCGAGATACTTTTCCACATTTCGAAAACCATGCAAAGTGAAGCAATCGACAAACCCCCAAAAAGATAAACAAATATTACCTAAATGTTTCCTTCCAAATTAGGTTTCGTGGGAATATTATTTTCACTACTAAAAATGAGGTCAGATCTATTTATAAGCTTGGGCCACCATTCAAGTAATCCAGTGTTAGGTATCAATGAAATTTGCTCAAGTAACGACGACGGTACATATGACCTCTCATACCAGAAAAAAATTTCTGGTGCTGTAAATGCATCACTGCTAACGTCTGAATGTTTTCCTGACTTTTTTAATGATCTGTGGGATATTTGTGCCAAATAGTTTTGCAAAGCCCAAGCAGTTTTATTACAATTGTGTAAGTCATTTGTAATCAAATCGTCTTGTTTTCTAAAGAAACGTTCTTGCAGAATATTTCCATTTTGAAGCATTTTAGCATTGTCGTCTTGAATAATACCAACTTTTATCAAATCATCTGAATAGTCCACAGGTTCTCTTATCACGTCGAGGGCTTTTGGATGCATTTGGGAATAAGTCAAAAGTGTTTGTGACCCTGGCAACTTGTGTGGAATTTCCCCGAGCGAAGAAAGTTCAGCATTACCAAACACCAAAAAAGCATTATCTTTACAGAATTGAAACTCGTACTTTGAAATATATGTAGGATGTAAAAAGCTGCATGACAGGTTAAAATGACTCATGTAATAAAACTCCTGAATTCGAGTGTACACCGTAACATTATCTTCAATTAGTTCGTCGATATTGTAATATGAAATCTGTTTCCTTGGCAACACGATGTTGTAGACGTTCTCACTTTTAAAAGCATTGCTTATCACCAAACCTGCCAAAAGTGTTCCACTCATTAGAAATCTCATTTGTCTCTTTTTGTCAAAATTTGCTGCGAACGGATTCCCTTGCTCCATAAAAACTTTATAAATACCAAAAGTTCGTGTCATTAGGCCAATAGATCGGCCATTGTAAAGCTTTACAATTGTAATTGATGGTAAAACAATGGATATCAATATAAATAGCCATACTTGCCACTTATAAACCGATATAAACTTAATAAATGGAAATGGCTCGATTCCGCGTGAGCCACAGCTGACAAAATGATGCCTTCCAAACACATTTTGTACTCGAAGTACGGTGTTGTAAAAATCATAGTATGTATCCTCAATAATTATCTTTCTGTTTAAATACACTTTAAAATAATAGGCTGGATCATAATATGGAACTGGTTCTGGCGAGGTTAAATTTCCCGTAAAACCCACATATAGAGATGCATATCCAAATGCAAGCATTTGCAATTTTTCTGAAGATCTAAATTTCAGCTTAATCAAACTTTTTAGTGGCAGTTTAATTGTTTCAGATTCTTTTTCAATAAAGTACCTAATTTGTCCTGCCAACTCAAACTGAAACATATCACCAGAAAGTATTTTGCCTGGAAACGCAACGGGTTTTTGATTTCTCTCTAAAAGTGCTATGTAGTCAAACGAAAGATCATCCAGATTCACAAGATTCACTATTTTAAATTCTGGACATTCCGGACAAAGGAAAATTGCGTTAAGTTTTTTAACGTTGCATTCCAAATTAATTTGAATTTTCCGAGTTTTTGTATCACAGCCAACATGGCCGGCAACTTGGATGTGATTAGCGATAAAGTCCGTAGTAGTTTCTTTGAACCTGAATTTTTTCCCTAATGTCCAGGCAGCTAATGGCATCCAGTCGTATTCTTCTATACTAGTTTTTGCGTCAATTAATATATGAACTTGTGGCCTCAAGCTTGGCACTGCTGTCAATCGGGATTTGAAATGTTTATCAAAAATTTGTGCAAGTTTTCCCAGACGAAGATATTTATCCGGCATAAACAGGTCCACTTGGATTTCGCACTGCCATGGCCTTGATGACAAAACAAAGATAAAGGATGTTGAATCTATGCAGTGGTGACTATTTGTTTCTACTGGCCAAAGTGAATACACCTTTTTCAATAGTGAACAACCGGATTTTTGATGGAAAAACAAATCGTTGGGCATTTTAGTGGAAAATTTTCCATTAAACTTGTCAACTTTTTCCTTTGGTATCCATATTGTATCCTCCCCTTGGAATATACGATTTTTCTTCATACTATACTATACGGCCAAATGCTAAGTCAAATTGCACTAAAAAAGAGGAAACTCAGTTGTGGGATTTATATCGATGCCTTCAAAATTGTTGATTACTATGAGGCACTTATCGGCCATAAAGTGATTAAGAGTTGAGTACAAGTTTTTCACAGCTTTTTGTACTTTTGGAACGGCTGGTACTGATTTAATATACTTTTGGAGCTCTGATTCTTGTTCACCCCTATTTCGATATAAAGATTTGAAACACGATTTGGCAAGTGGATCTGATGAGCACATTGATTGCACCAATTTAGTAGAAAGAGTGTACTTAAAAGTAGATGCTGGGTTGTCTTCGCCTCTTTTTTGCTGAGATATGGAAAACCTAATAAATACTAATAAGCATAGAATATGATTTTCCATTACTAATGGACAATTTTGTAAAACGGGTCCAATAACTACCAATTTTGACTTACAAATAAACGCTTAATTTTATATCTAGTAAATTCGAATTTTCGTTTCCACAAGAACTTATGACTCAACAACTGATTTGGATTGGTTTTAAGGGTTTAAAATAAACGTACAAAATGCATACTACCATCTAATTAATTAGGTGTACCTAACGTAGCAAATAGTTATAAAAAATAAGACCATGCCACAACAGTTTACCATACACGTGACAATACCTTAAATTTATTATAAGTGTAATGTTGTACTTGACCCTTTGTATAATCAAAGGTGTTAAGCCCAATCATAAAAACATGTATATTGTGAAACAAGACATAGATTTGGTCACGTGAAAGGCTATGGTACGGAATGAGCAAATTCACATCATCAATTGGCACATTTCTAAAACTACACGTGCATGCATGTTTGTCGAAATGTAAAATTACACAGCGAAAACTATTTTGACCCACAAAGTTGATTTGACATTAAACTAAGATCATAATTATGAACACTTTGCTAACAAATTTTCGAATTTGGCGTGTTAAACTATGGTATATGTCACATCATTAATTTGGACATTTCTATAACTACACGTGCATCCATGTTTGTCCAAACACAATACAAAATTGCACAGCGAAAAATATTTTGACCCAAAAAGTTGATTTGAAGATAAACTAGATCATGAATTTGCACATTTCCTTAATAAAACGTGAGATTTGGCGTGTTAAACTGTTGTATAATTTCCATCACTAATATGCACATTTCTTTAACTACACGTAGATGTAAGTCTGTCAAAATACAAAATTCCACCACCGAAAAAAGTATTTAACACAAAAAAGTTGAATTGACATTTAATTCAGATTCTGGATATTATGCAAATTTCGTTAACGTCGATCCACAAAAGCAGAATTTGTCATGTTAAACTGTGTTATATTTTTTATCCCCAATATGCTCATTTATATAACTCCACGCTGCAATTATGTTAAATAGACGTTAATATGGACACTTTCAAAATACTGCCAAAATATATTATATCCGGTATTGCAATGCAATAAAATAATTTTAAAATTGTATTTTTATTACCCAATTAAGGCACATGGGGTTCAATTATTATATTATCGAATAATTTAACCAAAATTCCGAGAATTTTGTGCAGTGGTGTTAAAAGATAGCATTACAATCCAAATCCAAAGTATTTGGATCAAAATGTCACAATCAATAATTCATAAACGAGATATACCCGTACTAATAATTTATAAATTGGAGTTGATTAAATTCGTGTAGATGAAAATTATTCCAAATCGAAGAGTTCCAACAAAATATGAGAAAACTAATTAAAAACTTCAAATTTATTGATCAATAGCTAAGTGTAAAGTTGTGAAGCATACGTTACAGGGTGTCGACCAAATTATATTTTATATTTGATGCCACTACTTCTGAAATAAGTGTTTTCTATAAGCCTTCGCACTTTGGCAGAATTCTGAACTACTTTGTGCCATCGCAAAAATACAGGTTGAGAAAATATGTTCAATGAATGCATAAGTAATTTCGACCACGTTTCCATATTATTGCTTGTTGTAAATTTTTTAAGCCATTCTGGTTTGTATGTCAACAAATTCAACGATTACTTTTACTACGGTTCAAAACCTTGCATACCTTTTTAGTAGACACTAAGGAATGAATAAAAAGCGATGTACTAATTTTTTGTTGATTTAGTTAAATGTATTTTTATTGCTGTCAAAAACATTTTAGCAGTATAATAATTTTAATGCCGATCTAATAATACCAAATTGTACTTGTTTCATATATTGCTAAATATGTAATGAACCAATTTTTTTTGAATAGGATCCAAAACTAATTAATGTACTAATATAACTTCAGCTGGTTTACACTTCTGGCAAGATATTTCAAGCAATCTCACTTTATCCCTTAGTGAATTTTATAGGCTAGCGAGTGAGCTATAAAAATGTCATTAATTTGTTGAGTGAAAAAAAATCGGAACGTAACAAATTTTTACAAAATAAACGCGTCTACATTTATTTGAAGAAAGAGTTGTATCAAGAAAAGTGTCAAATTCAAAAAGTTGTTAAAGCTAATTTCACTTATAAACATTTCCGATATTTTCAAATGCGCTTTGAATTGTATAGAGAAAACTACTATTGGAACTTTCAAATCAAAAACAACTATTGGCTTAGCTTGACGTATAAGAGGTTGATAGAAATCGGATTCGTTAAAAGTGGAAAGGGGCTGAGAAAAATTTAACAAAAGCAAATTGTGGTGATACTCAAATTCGATTGATGGATTACGCAATTGATTATATTGGATTAAGTATATTATCTACAATATTTGTACTGGTTTTAAGTTTATGGGGTATAGCCATTGTAATTTTTACAGGTGAATTTTTGGGAACGATTTTCGAATGTGGTATAAAATATTTCAGACGTTTCTCTAATAGAGTAACAAAATTTAAATAAGCGCAAAGCCCAAAGCTAAAACAATAAAGCCACAGTTTATTACAGTTAACATGTGAAATGTCAAAGTAAGCAACTGTGATAAAAATTTAAAACACATAATTACATTTTAACAATTGACCAGCAATTTTAAGGGTAATATTAACCTGTTTGTAAATAAACTGGCTGAGTAAATAGTCAGGCCTCATGTTTGTGAATATAGTTTAATTTAGCATAAATATCGTGTCATGCTGAAACACAAAACATTCACTTCATAAATATTTCCTGGTTTAAACAAAAATAAGTTAATTGATTTAATGTTGTACTTGCTAATGTTTCAAGTCTTTGTATGTTGTACTAAAAACCTTAATATAATTATTGTGTAATGAATAAATATTAGCTTAATGGTATCCACAAATGTTGGAATAGTATATTTTCCAAATTTGACTAAATCATCGAAAATAAAAATTACCATTGTATTAAATTTATTAGCATTTATGGATGAATAAACACATATATGCGTATCTGCGACATGTTTCACTCGTAACCTCAATCCAACAAAAAAAGCATTCCTCGTTAACCTTACCAACATTATTGAGACTTGAAATAATCGATACATATCCCAACTTAATGCAAACACTGTTTCAAAGTTATTTCAAAGCAATTTAGCTTTTTTAAACAGGATAGTTTTGCAATTTGTTTTGGCATTATTACATGATCGAGATCAAATGGTAATAAGTGGGTTTTATTCCAATAAATTCATACACCCATCATCAGTAGGCTATCAATATCACCCATCATTGAGGCTCTAGAGGCGCTCTACTTTTCACTAACAGTAGGATGAAATGTCACTTCAACTGAGATACTTGCTTATGTGCATATTCATTTAGTTTGCTTTCAGGATGTATTAGGTACTTTTACGCGAGCTCAGAAACCAAACCTGGCTTAAAATAAGTTAGATATACTTGTATGATGTGTATTGAATAAGTACAGAATTTTTATTGCAATGGTAAATAGTAATTCGTATACATACACTATAATATTTAATTTATCTCACCTACCATGTTTCTAAAATAAACTCTAATCTAGAGTTAAGCGTCGAATGACTTTACTATTTTAATTTATAATTTGTATGTTTGAGTGTATGATTGGGCGATTGAAATACATTATTTTATTGTATCAAAAATCAATAAGAACGAAAATTTGTGTAGATGTCGAGGCTTCGAGCACAGGAGGCAATTCACTCTTAAATAACATAAATTCGATTTGTGACGGCTCACATACCGATATAAAAACCTTGTGTATTTATGTACTAAGCATTCAGGTGTTTTCATTTGTACTTTGTTCACGTTTATTCTTTTTCCATTTAAAAAATCCAATATACATAAGCACAACAAACACAAATAATATTTACATGCACACTAATGTATATTTTTTGTAGCTATTGTGAACTTGAATGTAACAATTAACATTAATCTTGCGCTGTAATCCTCCTTTATTATTCTACATGAATTTTGTTTGCGCTAGTGTACGCTTTAGGCAATGCTGTCTAATACATTATCGTCTAGTCCGACTTGGATATTACTATTAAAATATAAGTTACTGTAAGCACTTTAAGTATAAGGTTACCTACAAGTGATCCATAAAAATAAAAGTAAGAATTGAAATGATGTAGCCAAATATAGGAATGCAAGCAAGAACGTAAACACCGCTTTGATTTAAAGTTATATCGGTCCATGTGTTATTTTGGACCAGGCCAGATTCATAATCCATCTCTTTTGTCGTAGTTTTAATATTAATAAACCACTTAAAATAATCTTGCCACCATTTTGCTAAACCAGTCTGAAAGTAATATTTTGAGTTCCAAATTAATTTTGCAGGGAACAATCCAAAGAACCTATAACCCTCTAAGTTTTTATTAATAATATCTTTTCCAAAATGGACAGGTTTATTGTGTACCTTTAAGATTGAATGTAAACGAATAGCATCTGAATGCTTTAGTATCATTGCCGACTTGTCGCACTTTGCCATGTGAAATTTTAAAATTCGATCAACTGGCTCATGCCAGCCTGGATCACCATTGCTCAAATTCCAAGCAGGAAACATTTCAGAATTTTCAAGAAATTTCCACGTGTCTTTGGCAAGTTCATTTTGCAAACTAGATATTCTTTTCCAATTGTTAACCAATCTAAGTAACATAATCTCAAGCCAAAATTTGGAAAAAATTGGAAAAGCTTCGTGTCCTGTTACTTCAAAAAATTCAACATTTAAATCATCCAATATGTGCTTGGGAAACTCCGTTTCCGTTAAATGATACCTGCGAGAAAATGTGGTGAAATTATATTCAACCAATCTGTCAAACGTGTCAAAGGGAACAAACTCTGGACCCAGAGTTAGCCTACTTATATTATCTCCTTTGTAGTGATTTCCCAAAACTAAACATCCCATGGGAAGCAAACCGAATAAAAACAAGAATGCTAGCTTGTCTCGAAATTTATTATCGGAAAATATGCTTGATGATTGATCAAGCATCATTGCGAGCATGTGGAAATAGCCACTTACATTCGAGTTACATGTATCCGAATTGTGACGTTTCGTATGGATACTGACACAAGGCAATAACTTTGACACAAGCATTGTCGAAGATATCAACAAAACCCAAGTTGGTATGTCAAAGACGACAAGAAATTCTTTTAATTGAGTCATCCAATGAGCTTGTTCCTTATGGCAGCTGACAAACCGTAATTGTACCCTTCGGAACACTAGCCCAACATATTGATGACCAGCTGTGTGTACCGCTGTACGTCGTTTAATTATCGGTCTAAGCTTAGGATGATACTTGACATATTTTAGGTTGGGGCATGACACAACTACATCTTTCCACTTGAATAGGTCTGTGAATAGATTTTTATGAAATTTGATACTTGAATTCGCCGTAAGAATATGAGATATTATATGCAAATCTGCCAAATACGACATTTCTGTAGCGCGTTCTAAATCCAATTGGCGTGCATGCTTAAGCACAACTTTCCTATTTATAGGCGGATTTAGTATCATGCCACGATACTCGGGAAGAAACATCATCACTTCTACGTCAATGCTTACTGGACTCGAACTTTCAACTGCCAACATGGCTTCAGACTGATGCAGCGATTTTCTGGAATTGGGAATCGGAGAGACAATACGCAATTTGAATGGAAAGCAATGGTCGCAATATGGACAATGAACAAACAATTGTTGACCCAATGGAAATATTTGAAGGATGAGTCGATATTCAGTGATTCGCAAACTATCAGGGTATCCCAAGGCAGTAGTTAGCCAATGATTTGTGTGGCTGTCGTCATAGCAAGCTGAGGACTTTTGATATTTTTTGCAGATTAATATTGTATATATTGGTATGCTGTTTATGTAGTTTTGCTTCCAGGATTGGTCTTCTCGTGTGACTTGATAGTTGATCCAAAAAGGTTCCTTTATAATTATCCCTAAAAATGGGTGATTGTAGTAGGTGGATGGGCTGCTTTCCATATTTCCTGGATATATGTGGATATTACTTTCGCAGTTGGTGCGTTTGAGAGTTTTACGGAATTCCCAAGAGTAAATGAGATTTGCGTATTCGTAGCCCATGTAGTAATAGAATTCAATTGTTTGGTTTTTTGCTGATATTTCAATTGAGTATTTTAAAAATGATAAACGAGACTCGTATATAAACTGATTAAGTTCATTGGATTTCACTGGGCTGAGTTCGTAGGGAAATATTAGCCAGTCTTCCATAAATGAAAAATAACGTAGAAGTACCACTGGGTTGTTAAGGATCGAAACATCTATGTCAATGCCACCAAAATTGATTACGTTAATAAAGCATTCAGAAAAAATATTTACAAGGTCAGTTATTTCTAAGTTATTGTTTGTTTGTAGATTTTGGTTGCCAGTAAAACAGGTCACGTGAATAATTCTTGAGCAGTTTAAAAAATAAGAAATTATAAGTTGGACGATAAATTTCATTTTGGAAATTGGTGAAATGAAAAAAATATTACTAATTATTTACGTTTATGATTTTAGAATTATAATACGCATAAAAATAACGGGGAATTTTTTTTGAAACTACGGACAAATAAAAACTTTGTAGGGTATGTAAGATTCGAGTGTGGAATTTTAAAATTTAGTAGAGTCTATCTATATATTGAAGCCATGACCTTAATTTTGTTTTTCTTATTCTGTCTGCTTTGTAAAATCATTGCCCGAAAATAAAATTGACATATGATAATTATGAGATTTCCTTTAAGTATAACATAGTTAAGACATTAATTAGGTTTTGTGGTAAGAGCTATAGAGTATTCGAGTCTTAGATTAAGAGCAATTGAAGATTTGTTGTAAAGGACATGTTTCAACTGTTGTGGTATTTGAAGTTTTCGTAATGTCAGCATTTACTTGTCAATACTGTGTGTGCGTGTGTGTCAATTTGAATCCAAATTTAGTTGAAGAGTTTTATGACAACTTATATTCCGACATTGAAGAGGAAATTTCTTCAGAAAGCCAATGTTGCGCACATTTTTATATTTTGAAGAACTTTTTATTTTATTTATTTGGCTACTTTCTAAATCTCGTATTATAATTTGTCAATTTCTCTTAAAGCATTAAACTATAATCGTAAGTAAGTTTGTCAGTTACATTTATTATATGTATTTTGATTATTTATCAAATCAATTATTTATACAAAAAAATTGTTAGATGTTTGCATAAAAGGTGTCTCGAATATATTTGACGTTTGTTGTTATATGTTATGATACGTTTTTGACAACCAACAAAACCAACTTATTGTTTTGGCATTACACATTATGGTAAAAAATAAAGTACTCGTTTTGAAGTAGCAAGTTGTCTTTTTCTAAAAATGACTACTTAAAACCATCAGTTTTCAATAAATACTAATTCGTAGTAATAAGTTGTAAAAATTTGATAAATTGGTTGTTCCGTTTAATTTGAATAGCTTGAGGTTAAGTTTGACCACTACAATCCTTCAACTAGCCTTAAAACTAAGTAATAAGCATTTAATTAATTTTATAAATTTAAGGATTTCTAAATACATAATTTTACATTACGAGCTCGCAAGAAATTCATTTATAACAAAACTTTAGATAACACATGATTATTTTGTTCAGTAAGGGGATATGAAGTACAAATCAATCCAACTTGTCTTGCAGGCTACATTTTATTAATATGTATTCGCCATATATAATATGCGTGCAAGCACATAGGATTATCCTTCATTTTTAAACAAACGTGAGTAGGATTACAGGTTTAAAAAGTCACGCTCAACCAAACAACTTTTTTCACTGTAGGCAAATATATCATTCACTTTATTAATTTTTTAACTGTTAATCACACAATATGATTATCTTTACATCTAAATACATGTATATATAATAATTTTTGTCATAAATATAAACTCTTGAAAATATGATTTCCTTTGTGTGGATTTGCTGTTTTACATATACCAATTGTTCTACTACTTGTCCAGTTAACAAATGCCAGAGGTGATAACAAAAACAAAATGTTACAGAAATGACATATATAATATAATTCGTCTTGATCGTTTGGCTTTTGTAGTTTTTAAGGAGTCCAGTAAACTAGTAGATCAAGCACAATATTACTCACAATTAAACCTACAACAACAGTAGCAAAATACCTGCTTATGTTTGAAATTCTAATTTGCCATTGTTTTGGTTCAAAACTTGTAAGCAGAAAGAAACCAAACATGAGTCCTCCAATTGAACCACCAGTATGCGCGGAATCACTTACATCTTCTAGAAAACTTAACAAGCTTTCTCCATAGTCTGATACAAAAATTGGTCTGAACTTTTTGACAAAATAGGGATACCAAAATGGCTTTGAGATTATCTCAATCAGGGTATACCCAAAAATAAAAGCGCGAGTTTTAGCTTTCCTCACAGTATTCCAATTCTGTAAATAATTAAAGTGGTTTTTGAATTTGAAACAAATTCCTTATAAAAATTAATCCATGTTGGAATTCACTTGTCTAACTATTTACTTACCAGAACAATGGCAGCAAAATTAGCAGAAATTAAACCAGCCCCTGCTCCAGACGCCCCACAGCTAATAAAGTTAGTCTTCATTAGAGACTCAACTAAATCGGCCGAAAAAGCACAAGCAAAATACAAGATAAGAACAGGTTTCCATCCATAAACCAGTTCCAAACAGCAGCCAGCAAATAGCTGTTGACACAGGTTACCCCAAAGGTGAAGTTCCCTGTTAACATGTAATTCATTTATGAGACATTGAAATTTCGACTAATGTTATTTTTATTATTATTATTCGCTATATCAAATATTAGATTTACTTGCCCGTCGTGAATAAAGATGGATGTGAAAATTCTCCAAATTTCGTGTCGTTTATTGGAATCTCCTGTAAATTCATTTTCCGGATCGTTCGTAAACTGAAAAACACTCCACTATTTTCACAAAACAAAAATACAAGCATTCTTTAGGTAAAGTTAACAAAATTGAAGCAGTTGTTGTTAGCTTAAAGTAATTTTTTATCATACCTGAACAATGGATATGATGATTGTAAAAATTGGCCAGTGAAATGGCACATGGATGGTAGCTCGTTCTAATTTAACATTATTTTGGCCACGCCCTAATTTGGACCCATTTGGCACATCCTTTGAAGTCCTTTTTCCATTTGCCCCAGGGGTCTCAGGTACACTTTTAGGAGTATGAAGTTGAATATCCTCAAGCTCTTCACTTAAGTTGAACCCTGTCATCCAGCTTCCAAGTTTAACCACCTAAAACGTAACCCAGACATTAAAATTAAGTTTATTATTCGATTGGTCTAAATATTTACAAGCTGTAGTACACTTACAAATCCCAAATTACTTGACATAGCGAATGACTTGGCAGTCAACTGACTAAATGTGAATATTTTGCAAATAAAAAAATCTTCGTTTAAAGGCTCGTTAGATGAGGAAGTCAGTAACTGTTTTCAATCCGAAGACTATTTAATAAATGATGCAATGAAGCATAATGTGAAGTCATATAATTTGTATACTGTATCCCACTCACATGCTTATCCCAAAACCAAAATGTGATGGATACGTCCAGCCATTCGAATGCATAGGTATACACATATTTACATTTCTTTGATCTGTGTCGTAAGCCCTTTTGTGCTTATTTGTGCTGCACATATTTCAGCTAATTTTGTCGCTATGCATTTGTCGGTATAAAATACCTAAACATAAGTATAAGCCTATGTAGGTACACGCATGACTAACACCAAACAAAAATAACTTGGGATATACTCTCTGCTTGCTTTGCAATTTCAAATGACCAGATATTTACATTACCAAATATTTTCAATAGAACCACAAGCATAAGTTTTGAAAAATAGAAGTTGTATAAAGTATTTTACACGTCTAAAGTCCGTTGTTTCTCAGCATGTATTTGTCCAAGCTATATACATAAAGATCTGAGTGTAGATGCAACGGTGACTCAGTCTGTATAAGAATAACTTTGGGTGCTGTTTTTCATAACTTGTAATTAGTCATAGAAAGGGTCCGTTGTTTAATGATCAAAATAGACAAGTATATCCATTTTATATTTGGTTCAAGACATTTACTTCAGCGGAAATCATACTCATCAAATAAAAACATATCTGTATCAATTAAATGGAACAGTTGAATTTAAGAAAACGTATGCTGGTGAAAGTTTAAACTAAATTTGCAATAACAAATTCCAGTGTTTGTCGTTTGCTCAAATAAATTTATCTCTCTACCAAATAACAAACCAATTTCTGTTCGAATATTATATACCAAAATAGAAAATTTAGAAAATTACCACGAAAAAATATAGATTGTAAAATGTACGTGACTCAATTCCATTTAATATCAAAAAACGTTTAACAAGCAAAATTTAATTGAAACTGTACATTGCTCCAAATATATTTGTAGAAAAAACTATACTGTAACGATTATCAAATAACTTTCAAAGAGAACCGCCATTTGAGTAAAAATTCTACTTGAATTTCAGATTTTGATTAATAATTTCGAAGATGGCAAGAAACTTTTTAATTTAATATTCATTCACGAAACATCTCCAGATTTTAAATTCAGTTAAATTAACTTAAAAATCTCCGTAAGTACTTTTTCAACGTATCTGAACAACTTTTATTTGTTTTGAGATTAAACCTCGAAAATAAATATGTTTATGTTTCGGGAGGTATATCCTATTTGCACCCACATAATTAAAGCTTTCATGACAAGCTGGTCTACTAAGTAAACCAGTATTTAATTCTCTTATCTAAGCCAAGCCAATTTATAAAAGAATTAAACGATATTGATTTTAAATTTAAATTTGTTGGTTGTTATTGGCTTGCCGATTTCAATTTTGTCTAAATGTAAAAAAAACTATTTTGTAGCATTTCTCCATGACAAATATGCAATGTGGTAATTTGAGAATTGATTTTATGAGCTTATTGCATCAATTTTGCGATAACAGTCCCTGATACGTCCTAAATAACAAAAAAACAAAGTTTTTCAGTTTTTAAATGCCGGCATATACACTGAACTTTATACTAATACTTTAACAAGTACTGGTAAATACGTTGTAATTTTGCTTAACATGGATGAACTATAACTATAAATGCAAAACTCTCGTAAATACGGAGAGGTTAACTTATACATTTGACTTTGATAATAAACCAAATATGTGAGTGGAATTTAAAGGACATTAAAAAGTATCATGCAATCTTACGCATTTACAAAAGCTTCATCGTTTTTGGTTGCAAAACGTTCAACTCAAAACAAGCAGTGCGTCCAAACCAAACCAAAACCAACATCTAACATAAATGCAAACATTCATTTGTATACATAATATATTTGTAAGTTTTACCACAAATTCTACAGCTAACACAAAAATTCACCAGATGTGTATAGTTTGTGAATAAATCCCGTCCAAGTCAATTTCAAGCTACTTCACATCTTGCATTTATTTCATATTTTACATCACATGAAAAATATGAAACCTATAGGGATATTCCCTGATTTATGAAGTGTGTATAAATATCATATTTTCTACCAGAAGCAATGTGGTAAAGCTATGCCTAAATCACATATCAGCAAACGAATATAAGAAGTTCTTGAGTGTAGTGTATGCACATGATTCTAAATTCAAAGTGCTCATAATGAATTGTACGTATATGTTTATGCATTTTGTATGTGTTCGCGTTCACTAATAAACCTGTAGCATAAAGAAATTTTCTTACTAAAACAAATACTGTGTAGACTGAATTTGGAGTGTGTTGTACAAGTAGCTGAAATACATAAAGTATCAGGGCACCCTTGTACTTTGTCAGGGAATAATAAACTGTATAAAGTTATTGTTTTCTTAAATTTGTGATACGGTTAGCAACATGTTAAACATTGCTAACCTAACCAGTTCATGATTGCCTTATGAATTTGTTGTTTGTGGTAAATGAAATTATATTGATTTCACAATATTCTTCACTTGAAATATACATTGGGATATACTAAAACAAACAACAGGGTACAATAAATAAGTTGGAAGAACAAGAAGTATTTCTTTTTTACAAGCTTTTAATCCATAAATTTTAATAAGCAAGGTAAATATTTGGACTTACATAAGTGATGTTACTGGTAGCTCAAATGTATCTAATTATCTTGATACGTTTCGATTTACATCAAAAACTATAAGTAAAATTGTGATCGTACGAATGGTAATTGCAAATCTACCTTATTGATGTAGGATATAATGGGATTTTTTTAGAGAGTGTTGGATTTGTATAATGTATTAATATTGGGAAGCCTAAAGCAACATTACGTGTTGATAAACACAAGGAAATCAATAAGAAAGTGCTACATTGACTCTATTTTAAACCAAAGCGGAAATTTTTCTTGATGGTTAGCAGATAACTCAACTTGAGACATTCGAAAAAATACTGCATTATTTACGGTAATATTTATTAAGCAAGTTTAAACCATAAACAAACCATCAAACTAAAATCGGTTATATAAATTCAAAGTGTTTTTTGTTTAAATATT
>JAQFZG010001606.1:0-20230 GCA_034695465.1 Entomobrya nicoleti | reverse complement strand
GCAAACTACTCTATGACTACACTTGGCAACAAAGACCATTAGGACATTTTCAAAGTATAAACTCAATCTAGTTTACATGAACATCAAATAACATACATAACATGAGTAAACCAAAAGGGTTAAATCTCTTTTTCACAAACTTACATGATTAACAGATTTTTCATGAAAGAATATTTTTAACAAACAAATAATAATTTTATTCTTAATCCTAATCCGAATCGGAACACAAGTAAAACAAGCTTGAAAATTTATACTTTTAAGCTAATGAACGTTACTATTCCACGTTAATTATGTCCTAGTTTACACAATAGTGCATTTAATTTTTAGCCCATTAATAACAACTTAATATGTAATTAATAAATTTTGATTAAACCTTCCCTATTGAACTTAATGCGATCAATGAGACAAATACTTGTTTACAGTTTTGTATCTTAAATTGAATACGGTTTGATTTTTTTGGGGTTTTTATGCTTATGAAATCTTAAAGACCACAAAATGTATAGATTATTTTATTTAGTTTCAATTTTAACATTTTATTATGTGTACACCAATGAAATTAGAAATGAGCCAGGTTCTGATTTTTGCTCAAAGCCCGGTGGAGCATCTAAGCCCAAGCTAGAGGTTGCCTTAGTCCTTGACCAATCCTCGAATTTTGTAATATCAAGGTTTCGTGTATTTATAGCAATGGTACCACTAAAATACGAAAATTGGCCGGGTATGGAACCTAACCTAAATGCATTTTAATGTACGGTTTCGTTTTAATTAAAATAACTGAATTTTAATTAACAAGGCAGTAAAGTTGGAGTAGCAACATTCTCCGATTATCCGTGTGAACATTTTCACACGTCAAAGGAGTGCGAGCGAGGAAAAGATTCACAAGAAGGTCCACTTGCCAACGGAACACCAAAATATCGTAGGGATCCGTAAGACAATTTTAAACCACTGTTTAAACTTTATTATGACTATATTTAAGTTACAAAAATATATTATTATGAGTAATGTAATTTCAGGCAAGGCTGCTACAAGTTTCAGGAAGCCCTATCACCAGATCCTAAACCTATTGTAGACCGACTAGGTTATCAGCGCATCAAATAGTTGCCAAGCGGAACTGGAGAATCCGGCTTAGCCGGAGTGTATCGGACAATTGCGGAACCCAAAATGAAATGGACACGTGGGCGTAACGTAGATGAGAATTTAATTCGAATTGTATTTGTGGTATCTGATGACACGACGCATTCAGGAAAATTCCAAAATCCTGAAGATGCAAATAAGCTTGAACTTAAGGGCGATGGGACAGATCAGTGTTCTACAATGCACAACCCAACTCCCAAACAGATTGGTGAGCTAATGGAGAAAGATGAAATGGTGATATACATGTTGTATTCTGATACAGCTTATCAAACGGGTGAAAAAACATTGGAATCGTGGACAAATGCTCTTAAAGGAACTGGCAGGTTACACAGAATTAACCAATTAGATAGCCATGATTTTTGGGATGAATTTAAATCTTTTGTAAACGACATCAATGGCGATAGCGAAGTAATAACGCGTGCGGATCCGCCAATATATAATACTTTGGGCTTCTGATGAGAATAATAAATATAAAATGTATTTATTTAAATTGTTTTTTTGTGTTAATTTTTAATACTTATAAGTTAGATAGTTATTTATTCAAATTTGCATTTATCTCAACATTTCATTCCAATGCTGATCAATAGTTTTACGTGTTAATCTTGGAAATATACTATCTTTATATGTACCCTCCCGACAATCCTTATTGATCCAATAAATCATAGGATTGTATCTTTGGTTAATCCAGTTTAAGAAATAGGCCGACACTCCATACCCATTAGTGTAGTGATTTCCTCGATTAGGTTTCCCTGGTTTCCTATTTGGTTCAAAATGATAATACCTTACCCAATCTGCAATGCCTTCGGTAATCCAACTTGGACAGCCACGATATTGCTGTATGACGTGAGCCATTTCATGGATCATTGAACCAACATCATCCTTATGGGACCTGTAGTAGTTGACAGCACCCACAATACGACCACCAGAAGCGTAAGCAACACCTTTGTAATTGGGATCGAAATAGATTTTAATGTGGCTTGGTGGGTTGTAGTTTGGAGAACGAAGTAGACTGACGACGCGGGGATACCAGTCTTGTAAAGTGGCTTTTACACGACGACCGAAATTGGCAAGGTCGGGGGCAGCCGAAGTGTCCACTTCTATGGTCACGGCTAAACAGAGAAGTCATTAAAAAATTAAAAGATAGGAATAAACGTATAACTTTAATTTCTTTTCTATGAACTTGACATACCATAGCTCCCACCTACTAAACAAATAAAAATGAATCCTATGATTTTCATGATTTAAGCCACTTTGGTGGACTAAATTTTGATCTTACCTTTTATACCTTTTATCCAGGGAATTTTAACCACATATGAACGCATATAAATTATGCGAACAGGATATGGGTCCGCAAAATTCAAAGAACATTTTACCACATTTCGTTTTCCGAAACCAGTTATTGTGTTACTGTCCCTACTGTATAAGTAAAGTAATGAATTAAATCATTTGATTACTAGCTGTGAAAATATCTGTAACAATAGTTGATCATAGTTTTTTACACATTTATTTGAATTTTAATCAATTATGACATCAACTTGCAGCTGGCGCTTTTTGTAACAACAAAACTAATCAATATTAATCAAGTTTTACCGCAAATATGGTTCCAAATTTTGAATAAAAGGACAAAATATTTCATGGAAAATTAGGTAATACTTGCAGTACGAAGGAATCTGTAGGTTTACTTAATATTACAGGATGAAAACAGTTTTCTTGTCTGTATTGGATGAAATTGCTTTTCGTTAACAAAATGTGATCAAAATTTAGCTGCCGTATGATACGATGTTAATAAATAGCCCAGTGCTAATAGGTCATGCAACAGAAAATTTAGTAGAAATTGTTCGTGCAGCTGTTATATATGCTAGCTGGCCTGTCGTTTGGTATCTGTTAAGTGATGAATATCGATGATTTGTTTTTGTAGGGTTTGCATTAAATTATTAAAAATTGTTCAAAGAAATGCCACACGTAGCGTAGAATGGCAGTACAAAATCACCAATGTTCAGTTGTCAGATTTATTAAAAATCATTTAAATGTTTCATACCACACTGTTTTTATACGTTACACATGACTGTCGTTTTCCATGTAAGCAGTAATCGATGGATTACTTTGATATATTGCTTTTGACAGGTTGATAAACCATTACTGATGATATGAAAAAATTAGCTTTACATAACAAACTATGGAAGGTTTTAGATTTACCACTGATTTGATATTGATTTGTATAATAAATAAAGTTGTTTATATGCTTTCTTGCCTTTTTAATCACTAATCCAAGCGGAGGCTTCATATGACACATTCTTGATGTTGAATTAATCAGTTCATTAAACTCTATCGATTTTGTTCAATTACACCTCATTTGACTGTAAGTTATAAAAATAATTTGAATGCATTTTAATTTATGATATAGGAAGATATGAAGAAGCGATGAAACGTAAGCTCAACATGCCCCATAGAGACGTTACTGATGTAACCTTTTTCATGTATGTAGTATTCTGGAAAAGCTTGTTGAGCTGATTTGTGAACGTTATGGATTTGAAATGATGCTTTGAACCGTACTGGTTTACATTATGGGATATAGATGAGTTCAATGAAAGTAATTCCGAGTTTAATACACTAAACGAATTTGCTTTCAAATTGGGGCTCCTTTAACATTTTTTGTGTGTGATATAAATTGTAAAATAATTATTTATTTCGTAAAAATTAGGTAAAAATAAAAATTAGATTTCGCAAAATACAGAATACTAAAATAAGTTAATTTCTAGACAAATAATGAATTGACCTTTTAAAAATCATAGGTAGTGGTAACTAACGATAAGACAATATGCGAATTCGTATCTATCTGAGTCGTTAGCACAGTAATAATGAATACAGGAACTTTAACAGCTGTGTTAGAATTTTACAATACGGTTTACAAGTATGCTAACATGAATATTCACGTATGTTGTTGCAGAAAATATTTATTGAATCAACTGCCCAATTAAGCAGTTAAATATTGGGAAAAACGTTTTCTACCTAACAAAAAGACTACTTTTTCACGCTGTTTTACGTCAGAATTTCTAAAAGTTCAAAATTGGGACTGACTCTGCATATTCAGTCATTTTAGTGGGCGAGTGAGGTATTCGGTAATTTATTTCCGTTGTCAAAATATAATTTTACAAGCATGAAATATTAGTTTCACCAATTTTTGGGTCGCTCTGGATCTCTTCTAATTCCCAACTCAACAGTAGCTGCCAGTTGCGTAAACTTCCAACAATGACATTTCTACTTCTCTAGTTGAGTTGAGTTTTCTTGGAGTCAAGATAACACGTTAAATATCACAGTTGAGTTCAGTCATTTTTATGTCCTTTGTCTAGCTAAGTGTGTTCTCAAACGAATGCATTTTTAAAGTTCACACAAAACATGAATCTCCATGCATGTCTATATTATATATGGTCTAGATGCTAAAGTAAGTAAGAAAATAAGAGGAGTACCGTCATTTGACCGGAAACCATTTGACATAAACGACATAGGACCGGAATTTTTAGAAACAACGACACTTTACATAAATAAAAACGACATTTCACATAAAACTGATTTGCATGCTTATTAGTCTAAAGCTTGACGCCACTAGCTTCCATACTTTCCAAAATTTCATATCGTAGTCCATTTTGCTCTGAGAACTCAAATTAGCATCATGGATTTAGAAGTTGATAGAAAGTTTTCATTATTTATTGACAGCTCTGCCGCACAAGGGCATAAACTCCTAGTGGGTGACAATTCTATATTTCAAGCAAATTATAAATAAAATAATGCGACCTATTTTTTGTGATCGTCGCAAAATAGATTGCGAGGCTAAGATGATTGTATGATTGTACCTAAGAAAGATTGGTATTATGTAAATTGTGGTCCCTTCTTCAGGTTAATGTATACATAATGTCGTCCGGTCATTTGTCGTTTTTCCTACATTTCATTTATGGAAAATGTCGTCCGGTCATTTGTCTTCCGGCCAAAAGTCGTTCGGCTAAAAAAATCCGGTCAAAAGACGGCACACGAAATAAGATTGATGAATTAGTAAATCTTGATGCACAAACTTCCCTTACTACAATGAAAGGTAATGCTACAGTTATTCGTTCATCATTTATCTGCCAGACTACCAAAATCCAAAAACCTCACTCTCCCATTAAAATGACTGAATATGCTTAGTCAGTCCCAATTTTGAACTTTTAGAAATTCTGACGTAAAACAGCGTGAAAAAGTAGTCTTTTTAGAGTGTAGAGAAATGTTATGCCTTAAATATTTCCAAACCAAAAATAATAATTAAGAAACTTCTAGTCTTACATAAAACGTTGATGCACTTTGTTGCTGCTAAAATGGTAAATTTATAAACGTTTCTACAAATTTCTAACACTAACGCATAAATTCCAAGTGAAGCATCCGACAACCATATTATAAAAAATACAAGGATGCTTCCATTCATATTGGGTTTTGTAAATGGCAGCGTCTTAACTATTCCTTTAATGTTTAACTCATGCCACCACTTAAACATTCATTTGTCTTTATTTTTAATTTATGTTATTCATTTATTTTAAATTAACGAAAAAACTCTTGTTTACAAAAGTAAATAAATTTAACAAAGTTATACTTTAGCTCATGTTGTCTTACAGAAATAATTTTAATGCCTATCTTAGCTACGGCAGTAATCAATAATCATTGTTTAATGTTCATTGTTTTTGTTTCAGTTTCAAGGAAAAAGTTAATACAGTACACAATTAGTCGAAGACATTGGTTTGTTATAAGTAGATGGTTTATTATAGTCACATAAAATTAAAACGCTGCATTGTGTTTCAAGCTTTAAATTACAAAGAATAAACTATGTACATTTTATACCAATTCCATTTAAATTATGATCTAAAGATTATTTAATATTATTATGATTCGACATCAAGTAAATATACTCAAACACAAATGGCGTTCACTTTCAAAATCAGCGGGTGCTCCTATCGGAATATTTATTTTAATAAGTTTCTTTGTTGCTTCTAGGGTATATTTTGATACATCTCTAATGTAAGCTTGTTCTAAACTTACATAAATAATCCTTGTTGCACAATCTTTCGTTGATAAACGTATTATTTTTCGTTGGTTTTACAGACCGTATAATATTGGGATCAGCGTAGATTACGACTACTTTGAAACTGATTCCAATTCAAATTCAGAAGCAAGCCCATGCAAATTTCCTAATATTCAACCCATTTCAAAGGAGTTCAAACAATTTATCTATCATATTGGAAAACCAAACTGTTTGAGTAAACAGAAAAACAAGTTCAACGGTAACATTCCATTTTACGTATCAAATGGAAGTTCAGTTGTGCGCAGCTCTCATGTAAATGCTTCCGCTACAAATGGTTGCTGCTACAGACCCATTTATCGAGTTGATGAAAGCAACACAAGGTAAAGAACACAATTCAAGAAAACAAAAATAATAAAAAATAATAAATTATTAAATAATTTGTCTGCTTTCAAATATTTTTATTAAGGTTGTCCTCCAAATGCATTCCGATTACGAAAAAAGTAACATTTGTCCCTGACCCCGTTGAATATATCGAAATAACTTGCAAAACAAATGGTAACAATTTTACAGACGGTTTAGCCCTTATTCCCCGAAAACCTTTGGTGGACGCCAGAGTTTCCGAGTTTAAATCAAACTATCCCGACTTTCATCAAAACAGTCTAAACGTTATATTTCTATTCCTTGAATCAACTTCCCAAATGAACTTTTTACGCTGGATGGATAAGTCACGAGATGTACTTAACTTACTTTCAGCAGTTAATTTAGAAGGTTTTACAAAAGTTGGAGACAATTCGTATCCAAATTTAATGCCAATACTGACTGGTCATACCTTCGAAGAGTTTAAAGAATTATGCACAAAAGGGAAACTAGGCAAACACATCAACTTGGACAAGTGTCAATTTATTTGGTCCGTTTTTAGTGCAATGGGCTATCGTACAAGTTTAGCTGAGGACGATATCTGGCACACGATTGGAAACAAGTACTGGCCGGATGCCTTTAAAAATCCTCCAGTCGACTACTATTGGCGTCCATTAGCCTTACACTTTACCAAATCGTTAATATTTAAAGATGACTGTTTTGGAGCAAAGTTGGTCAACGAAAAGATGCTGGATTATCTAAAAAGCTTTGCTGAAGTCTTTGGAGGAAACATAGACAACGAGGAACACAAACCCTTCTTTCAATTCAATGCTGTAGGTTCCAAGTTAACTCATGGTTTCATGAATAAATTAAAGTGGACTGATGATCCATTAGTTGAACTGCTTGACTATCTTGAATCCAGTGGAACCCTTAACAGAACTGCAATATTTCTTGTTGGAGATCATGGGCAAAGGAATGAGAAAGTTCGAAAGACGAGACAAGGAAATATAGAGTATAAAATGCCTGCTGCTTATATTGTGTTACCACAATGGTTTCAAACCAGATTTCAAAAAGCGTATAATAATCTGGTTTACAATTCAAAACAACTGACCTCGCACTTCGATATTCATAAAATGTTTTATGACTTAATTGACCTGAGAAGACTAGAAAAAGTAGAAACTGGTGAAAGTCTTGAAAATACGTTTGAGATACTTGGAGGCAATGAAACCATAAATTTGGACAAATTAAGAGGCATCAGTTTATTTGAAAAAGTGCCTAGTCATCGAACGTGTCAAGAAGCTGGAATTCCGTTGCACTGGTGTTCATGTTATGACAATAAAAAACCTCCGATAATTCCCTTAGGTTTGGTAAAAGATGGAGCCAAGTATATTATTCAACGAATAAACTTATCTTTGAAACCTTATCCGATGTGCCGTCCCCTACATTTTAAGTCTGTTGATCAAGTTAAGGCATGGAATATGGAGGATATTAAACGGGAATTTTGTAGCAGACCTTTAAAATTTATAAAGTCATTAAAGAATGATAGTGTGGATAAAATTAGTACGGTTGAAGGTTTAACTAATGAGGAGGTGGAACGAATTTGCTTAGGAGATGAAATTGTGATAGCTATGCAAATTAGGTTAAGTTCTATACCGGGTAATGGAAGATTTGAAGCTGTTGTAGTAAAAATTGGGGAAGATGGTGATTGGAGACTTGATGGAGAAATAGAAGATATTGTAAGATTAAGTTGGTATAAGGCACAAGGAAAGTGCTCGGATGTTATTAAATTAAGACCGAATTGTTTCTGTGGTAACAGTGGAATTAAAGCCGTAAAATTGAACTAAAAATTGTGTTTTAAAGTAAAATTAAGGGTTTGGAAAATTTAATTTCAAATTTGAGTTATAAAGTAAGAAATAAAAGTAAAATTACGACTGTGGTTCACATTATGATTAAAATCGAAAACTTTTCAACTCGCTACATTAGTGTTGTGTCAAAAATAGTTTATATGCTAAAATATGGTTAGCTGTAAGATGCTTAAAATTTGTGATGTCAATAGCTCTCTGATATATGCACGACTATTTGATTGTCTTATACAATAAGTCGTTAAGTAAAAATATATAAAACAATGGATTTATTTGAATTTATATGCATAAAAACAATGAAGTGATATATTGCAGTGAAAAGCATTCTTACCTGTACATCATTTATTTTGGTTTCGTTAAAAATATGCCAAAGCCACTCTTTTTGAATGGCAACATTTGTCGAATTAACTTTAAATTTAAAACGTTTGCATAATAACATTGAAAACAATTTAGTCCAAAAATAATGTCTAAATACTTAGTTCGCCTTGCCTTTCTTTGCATTTCTACTATAACAACTATTATTGTATTGTCATTTCTTTGGAACCAGAGGTAAGAAATCATGGTTACTTATTGGGAAAATGTACATTAGTAATTATTAATTGGTGGAATATTTTAGTGATTTAGACAATACGCCTAAGGAGTATACGGAATTAATCTCGTTTGGCTTGGTGAGCTGTCGAAAACCTAACGATTCCAGATCCATAGAAGAAACTGTCGTTTTAATAAAATCGGTGCTAATATCAGCAATCCGATTTAACGTTTCGAATATAGACTTTCATGTTTTCCTGGAGCACAGAAACGATATCGCTTACATTCACAACCATCTAATGGTAAGTATATAACAGCATATACTTACAATGTATTTTGACATTTTGGTACTTTAATACTTTCCTTAATGATAGGATTTTGAAGCTATGGATACAACAAGGAATGTTCATATATATACATATTCGGTATTTGATGCAGTACCAAAACAATATCACCAAAGGATGCTTTTCCAACCAAAGTTCAGGTGCACTTTTGTTCGGCTCTTTTTCCCCGTAAGTCTGAGCAATGATCCTAAACATTTTTCTAAATTTTATGTTACGTATTTCTCTTTGTAACCACAGTCTCACATTCCCAAAAGCGTGGACTCGATAATATACATAGACACTGACTCTATTGTAACCGGGAACGTAGCCGAGCTATGGAATAATTTGAACTATATGAACGAAAAACAATTTATGGGAGTTGTGCCAAATCATAAGCCCGAGGAACCAGTCAAGTACAAAATTTACGGATGTTTTAGTACACCTTATCTAAAACCGTTAGGTTTGAATGCAGGACTGATGATAATGAATTTAACCAAAATGCGAGCATATGACTGGGAAGAAAAAATGTTAAAAACTTACCTTCAGTATAGCAAAAAGACAATACTGGAAGATCAAATTTTGTTGAATATTTTAACTAAACTTGATCCTGGTAAAAACTCTAATACAAAATATTATACATTGGAATTTTGTAATAAGGAATGATAGAAGTAATCCATTTTTTGTTATGTTTTATATAAGACATATTTTACGAAGTCTCTTGTCGATTCAACGTTCGATGCAGCCATTGCGAACAATGGTTTATTTGTATGGAAGCAAAGTACAAAGGTATTGTAACGGTTCATGGAGCATCAGGACAATTCGAAAAATCGGGACGTTTTTATTACTTGTATGATGCGTTCCGGAAGGTAATCGAGCAAGTTATGTACGAATTTATGTTTTAAACCATGTTATTATTACTTGGCTATATATATATATATATATATGTATTTGTGATTTTTCTGAATAGTTCAACGTAAAATCTCACAACATTGAGACAGATCTCATAAAGAAAGTGGAAGCAATTCCAGAAAATGTTACACGAAAATCCGGATTCGTTTTTGAGAGATGCAATCATCCTGTTAATCATTTACTATTCAAAGTTCCTTACGAAATTAAATGAGAAAATATGCAAACAAATTTGCTCAACGGATTCTAATTTTGTTCTGTATTTTGTCAAATATACGACATTAAAGCTACTCTCTACTTATTTATAAGCCATGGCAAACAGACATATTTTTACATTGCAGTAGTTAGCTTTTGGACTCAATCATGATGTTCGATCAATATATGATATATGAGTATATCATAGTGATAATTATAAAGGCCAATCTTACTAGATCAGGCTAATTTTTGCTAAATATGGGTAACCTTTGCACAAGGCTCCAGAGTTTACTCATATTTCGCAGATGTACTACAATGTAGATATTAAATTAATATACTATATCCACAAAATATATTAATTACACACCATTTATGCGTCAATAATGTTGTTTGATGATAAGCTTATCGTTTTCAAACAATAAATTATTTGTTAACTCAAGTAACATGAATCCATTGACCAAAAATATTATCTGCGGCATATGTATCATTTTAGGACTTGGGTCATCTACTCACAATACATTTAGTTGCATATACATGTGCTTGAATTTATTCGAGATATTTCCATGTCAAAGAAATGATGTGAATGTCAATTTTCTTGCGATTTTTTCTGCATTTATGTTTTCAATACTTTACACAATTTTATATAAAAGGAATGCTTTTTGACAATAAAATTGGTTTCGAAGCTGAATTTAAAAAACAAAATCGCCGAAAAAAAACAGCTATGAAATTTACCTTAACTCACATCAAACAATAAAAAAAATATTGGTGAACAATTAGTCAGATTGATTACGTTCAAATACAATTTAACAACTCAAGTTATATTTTTTAATGAGTTTGTACAATTTTCAATCAGTGTATAATTTGATACCTATGCACAGGTATACATGAAAGTTCAGTAAAAGCAAATTTAAACATGATGTGTAATATATTTGATTATTTAACAATGTAATTTTTATAAATAATCTTGTAGTAAGATAAACTTTTAATTTGTTTAACTTAGGATTAAAATATCTTATATTAAATAATGTTGAGTGAACCGCTTACATTTTAACTTAAAAATCTTATATAACCTACGGAGTATTTACTAAATCCATTAAGTACCTACGAAGTTCCGCACAATTAAAGGTGTTACAATTGTCCGAACACGTCATAGATAAAAGTGGGGTTTTACCAAATCGATCTTTTTTATTAGGATTCAGTCCTTCCTTTTCAACAAGATATTTGACACCAAATAGTGAATGATTTCTAGCTGCCAAATGGACTAAAGATGAACCATCAATTGTATCTTCGAATAGAACGTCCCCTTGTCGGCTCTTAAGTTGGTCAGCAAAACTAGCAATTAGTGATGGATGCCATAAATACCCAATTTGATTATTTAGCAATAGTCCTTTTAGTGCCATTGTCATGTATTCTTTGCTACTGAACAAGCTGTATCTCGAACTGACCAGTTTTCCTTTTTCGACTTCGTCTAAACCCCCCAGGGAAATTTGTAATGCAAGATTTAAAGGGGTGATATTATTGTTATTTTTAATATCAATTGCTGCACCTTTCTCAATCAGCAAAGATATTATTTTGTGTTGGTTACTGGGTTCGCGCTCAATATTCGTTTGCACCTCTTTATTACACGGTATGTTTTGACCCATGTACGAAAACTTGCTGGTGTTGTCACAAGA
The DNA here is from genome assembly GCA_034695465.1 of Entomobrya nicoleti. Lineage (NCBI taxonomy): Eukaryota > Metazoa > Arthropoda > Collembola > Entomobryomorpha > Entomobryidae > Entomobrya > Entomobrya nicoleti. The sequence goes on along the minus strand of JAQFZG010001606.1, from coordinate 8,211 downwards.
CCGTTGCATTAGGTCTGAGTAGAGTATTGGTGGCTGACAATGGGCCTCATTTTCGTTCTTGTTATCTCTTGAGCTGACTTCTTTATTGCCAGTTAAAGTTTGTAATTCAACCCGAAAGCATACATGAAGTGGTGTATTGCCTTCATCATCCTGTTCGTTAACTTCCTGATTCATCTTGTTGACAAATAAGTTTACCGCAGAATAGTTTAAATAAGAAGCTGCAACGTGTAAAATGGTAACCCCAAATGCTTTAGGATTCCAACCAATATTCCGTGTAATTAGCTTTTCCAAAACAACGGCATCTCGTTGTCCTGCCACTGCTTTGAAAATAGTAGTACTTTGCTGACGACCTTCATCATTTATGAAGATTCCTAAACTTTGAAATATATCTAGCGTTTCGTCTAACAAATCTATAAAACTACAAGCTACGTCTGCTGCCCTCCAACCTCCAAGGTTAGGGGCTTTAAGATATGATACAATATTTAAATTTGGTTTCACTTTACTTATTTCTAGTAGCGCATTATGGTATTTTTCTGGAGTCATATCTGTGTCGTAATGCCCTGTTGCAAGCAAGTGTAACATATTCTCACCATATTTGTTTGTAGCTAGGTCGCTTTGATAACAACAATTATTGTATTGCACCTTTCCCCTATATTTTAAAAAGCACAATAAAAGATCTAAATTGATACGTTCTAAAATCACGTCTGGATCAGCTATATTTTTAATAAATAAATCTGGTACACAGTGACAAAGGAATTCTAATATTTCTGTTTTACGTTGAATGGTTACCTTAGTGTCTTCAATGCTATTCTTTAGGAGAAAATGTAATAGAAACCTATACTTAACCAAATCGCTATTTACTATATCAACGAAACCAACCTTAAGAAGAAGATAGATTGTGACCTTATAATTTCCTGCTTCAACGGAAACATGTAAGGGGGTAACAAAATCAATGTGATTATTTGAAATATTAAGGTTACACTCAAAAACGTAATCCGAAATCTGGACAGTCTCTTTATTCCAATCTAGACATAAAGAACAGACCAATGCAAACAAATCTTCAGTGGAGTATTTTGCAGCCAAATAGATTAAATACGAAATATCATTTTGAGGGTATTTAGAAAAAAATTGTTTCACTCCTTCTTCGTCACTGTTAACAAACCTAAGTGCCCGAATTAATAGTTTTGCAATTTGGAAATGATTTGAGGTAACTGCAGCTAATAAACTGACCCAAATATTGTTTGCTAAGCAGGAATTGTCGTGATTGTAATTATTTTCAATTTTATCTATGATGTTCTCCACGTCGATATCAAAATCTAAGGAATGGTTAAAAAAGAAGCATATATTCGCAAATTTAAAATGCGCTTGGTGTTTAATGGAACCTTTGCCAAATTTAGAAAACTGCAATGGTACCATTTCAACGGATAACGCCTGTTTAATCAAGGTGGTGTATTTTTGGAAACGGTTATTTGTAGGGCCTAAAGTCATGTTTGTAGTATTATGATTACTCATATATTTAAGTATGTGTATAATACCTCGAGCTACCATATATTGTGCAAAAGTAACATGAACAAATCTACATGGTTCAGTGGCTTCCATGATTCCATACCTTAATAATTTTTCAACATTACCGGTCTCCCATTCATCCAAGATGAAAGGTAGCTGAAGTTCTGGAAACAGAATGTGAATAGCGACTTCGACGTGTTGAAGAAATACGGAGGTAGTGTCATCAGTGTCACAATTTGTCAATGTCTTTTCAATGTACATTTCGTAAAGGTTGGTAATTCTTAGATCAGTTATTCGTCGTTTAACGGCATGGGATAAATCCTGTTTGTGACATTCGTGAGCTTCTTTCTTAAAAATTTCGGCCAGTAAGAAACACAGCAGTGGTGTGCCAGCTACATCTTTGCTCGATTCTGCTCCTGAAAGTGCTTCCTTCAATTTCTGCAAGGTTGTCCTAGCAATTTCATACATTTGCTGACAGATATTGCTGTCTTCCCTATGCCAGTAGTTAGAAAGAAAGTTAACCTGGTCATCTTCATCATATTGATTGATCTTGATCCCAAGAACGTCAAAATAATGCTCAAGGCTTTCAAGCAAGTGAGGTCTTGAGGTTATCCATGCATGAACGTTTACGTATCCTGAAAACCCTTTGACAATAAGTTTTGCCATCTTCAGATTTTGCGAATCTAGCTCATCAATTCCGTCAAACATAATTTCAATTTTGAGTTTTCCAGAAAGTCCTTCTATATCGGCCGATTTTGCTTTTAATAAGGATTTTAAAAACAACTGTCCAATACGATAAGTTGATCCTAATGTTACTAAACACTTTGTACATGCTTCTAAAAAGTTTTCATCCATAGTTGGTCGTAAAAACGGATTAGATTGATAAAGTTTTTTAAGAAAGTCCCTTAAAATGATAAATTGCACGATGACCAATTCATTTCTTCCCTCTGAGAGTTTTCCTAACTGGGAGGCACATTTAGATAGCAATGATGATTTGCCCATCCCAGGAGCATCGGATATGATGACAGGATTACAGAACGTTTTATCAATACTGTACAAACGGTTTTCGGGAAAATCATTCTGTAATCGGTGAATGTACTTTTGTAGAGTTTTAATGCAACCCTTAGACTTAATCCAATGAAGTTCCTTGATCGATCCTGTATCCTCGTTTTCCAGTACACACTCTAGCAAATGAACTGGCCTTGGATGAGCTTTCTTGCATATTTCATCGAAGTCGGTTGTTTCCTCGGAGACTGGATTGTCGAGTAAAATACATTTGACCCTTGGATGTCGATGTTCCAACTGACCTACTGATGTATCACAATTGCCGTCCCCGAACCTTTCCACGAATGACGAAAGTACGTAAAGCCGTAACTTTCGGCATATAAAAACAAATATATCGCCGTCGTTACCATCATCATTTTTTGTGACATTCAAAACTGTTCTCGAAATTCGACTTCTACTTCGTAGTTTTCTGTGTCTGTAATGTGCGGGCACATTAGGAGAATTAACGTCAGCAATCTTAGTGACCTCAATTTTATTATCAAGCAATTTGGTAATTAGACTGCTCTCCAAACACTTCATGAACGTACTTTCTAACTGCGGGTCAAGTTTTTCGGTAATATCACACATCTCGCGGAGGCTGAAGATATGTCCGTGAAATTGAACTTTTTTATCGAGTAAAGTTTGTTGACCGTGATTGGAAAAATGGTCCCATTCGAAGCGCTCCTTTATCACTTCCCAGCTTGGATCAGTCTCAATTGTTATCTTGTATTTGGTGTTAACTGGAACGATAACCAAGAGCTTTTGACGGAATGTGGAATAATAACCCTCTCTTGTCTCTACTGGGTATTCAATGCCTGTCATTTCACACTCTCGTTCAAGGTTTTCTATTGTGTGAAATTCAATGTTATCCGTGCCACTGTACTCTTCAAATCGTTGTCTTGATAGATTGGTATCTTCAGTCACTAATATTAAATGTCTCCTGGTCTTTTTAAAAGCCTCCGGTAGGCCGAAAAATAGATTTTTTCGATGTTGGTAACAACTTCTGGGTTCATTTTTCTGTTTTAATTGTTTTAAAATTTTCACTGCGCCGCTCTGCTTTTGATTTCGCAATACCATGGTAAATATTTGGTACGAATTTCTTCTGGTTGGGAGAATCTCCAACAGTTTTGCCGCTTTCGCTGTACGTGTCCTACATGACTTCTAAAACAGGTTAGAAAAAATTAACTTAAAATACTATGTATCTATATTTAAATCTATATTTTTTATTACAAAACTTACAATTAATTCAATATCCTCGCTGCTTAGAATATCATGTTTTTCTAGTTCTGCAAGTACGATTTCTGTGCAATTAATAGTGCCTAACAAACCTGCCTTACGTCGTATTACAAATTTCTTTTCGTGGGTTTCCATGATAGGTTCTAATTGTTTTCTGTATTTACTGTAATACCAACGTGAAAATTTGCTGATGTGAGTTAATTGAGACTATTACGCTCTGAAATTGTTCTGTAGAATGAAATTAGAATTGAGTGTGTCCTCATTTTTATGCTTCAACAAAACAAATATACAAACAATATATTTGACTTTAACAAACACTGAGGTTGTCGTTAACCATTCGTATTTATTACAATACATTTTTATGTCCTATTTGCTTAAAAAACGGTTTACAATAAAACAAATTGGTCAAACTACGTTACAATAAAGAGGAAATGTCAAAAACGAACGTTTGAATGTTTTATTTGAGTGTTTGTGTCGCTTGAACAGTTTTCAACATCATAATTTGATAAGAGGTATTGATTGACTTTTAAAGTTTTATGGATGAGGCTCAATAAGTGTTTCGTTTTTTAATAATCTCCTTACTTCAACACCTATGCGTGTGTTTTGCATGATTGATATAATAAAGGGTACCTAGTAATAACTGAAACTTTCGAGGCATTTTTTAATAAAGCGAAATTACCTAGAAGTTGTTCTGACAAGGAATTGTAGTTAAATTGGCTAAAGAAACCCGAATTGTAGATTCCAGGACAGTTTTTACCGTAAATTACGATTCCGAAGACATTTTTTGTAAAAGTAACATCTAATTCTAGCTTCAGTAATATCGTTACACCTACACCCGAATTTTAGATAAAATAATTAAATTCATTTAATTTAAATTTTAGGGTGGTGTTTGTTAATTTTGCATATGAATAATTTAAGGCAACCTTGTCCAGTACTGTCGTAAGCGAAGTATTGTTGCATGCACTGAATGTTATTTTTACAGCAAAATATCTTCAGAATCGTATTTTTCGACAAAAAACTGTCCTAGAATATGCACTTCGTTTTGATCAAGCCAACTCACACTTGGTGTTCATTGTGAGTATATTTAAAACTAACGCAAAATTCTCCACAAAAATAGAACTAATTTAGATTCTTTGATTGTCGTTTGTAAAAGTCTATGATATATTTAGTAAGTCGAAATTTGTTTAACTTTTCTACCATTTCAAAGTTGATTTTTTGACCTCCAGTATGTTATCTTTCACGAGACGTTTAAGCCTTTTCAACAGTTAGATAGCTGAAAAACTAGCGGTTTCAAAATGCCGTTGAACAACTCGTTTGATTTTTTCGTTTTAAATATATCAACGTAAACTTATGCATCAATTTTTTTTGTAAGATATACTTTTTTACAATTAAAATATATCAAGTTTCTTACGTCCCTTAGTTGCATTTGTAATAGGTTTGATATAAATATTACTTCACTAATCTTAAAGCTCTAGCTTTGGGCTTTATTCTAGGACTGATTTCGAATGTCGGAACTTATCGAGGTAATGTTTAAGATTATGTAAAGCAATTGTTCGAAGTTGTGGTGAGAAGAAAAATCGTTTTACAAATTAGTGTATATATAAAGATGAGCTGTCTTTTATTTTGTACTTGATATGGTATTTAGAAGCCGTTATTCCAAAAATTGTTTTGATATTATTTTGATCTCGGATTATACTCATGCTTTGCTGTATACTTTGTAAAACTACCAAGCTTGTACGATTTTTTTCGCAGGAAACTTTTGGCACTTCTGTTTTATGGCTTTTTTCAGAGTCCTATGATTGGACGTATTTTGAAGCATAAGTTTTGTAGTTTAAAGGACCTAATTTTATATCAGCTCGTAGCTTCGAAAAATTAACGGTCAAAGAAATCTCAGTAATTACTAAGCACCCTTTAATTAACTGTTTGCTGTATAATAAGTTTACCAGATTAAACAAAATACATTTCATTTCAATGACCTAGGTTGTTGAATAAAGTTCAACACTTTTGTAAGTTTATTATGGCCATTAGTTGGAGTCAGAAATAAGACATTAAAGTGATAATTGGACAGATTAGCAAACTTGGAATAGTCAAAAATGTTTGATTGTGATAGCTGACTGCATAGACATACTTATTTTGCCATTAATCAGGATCGTGGTTTTGGTAAATGGTCCCACCAAGTCTTTATTGAGCTGATGTTTCTTATTCTCCAAAGTGCACTTGTTTTAAACTACTACTAGTCAGAAAATTAAATGAAAACTAATAGTTGCATTTTTGGAAATTATTGCTAGAATAAGAATGTAAATGACAAAGTTTTTCGTTATTGAATAATAACACATGTACGTTTTGCGCACACACATCAGCGCACAATTTTCAATAATTTACATGATAGAAGCAAAAGATCTAGATCTTATTTTAAAATATACTGGGACTGCAAATATATTAAATTGGTTTTACTGTCGTTTTTATTTTCGAAGTGTCCCTAAAGTACCGATTCCTATAATTTGAATCAATTTATATGGATTGAAAATGTCAATTCGAAAATTTGAGAATCCAGTTTTCGGTAATCTGTCAGATAGTCTATCAACATAAACTACATATTATAAGGCTTTATATACAGTGTATTGGACACATTTAGTATTGGCTACCAAAATAATCTACCAAATACATACGTCAGTATACTATGTAAACAGTCTTTGATGTCTGAGTTCAGTGTTCTGGGATTTCTGGAGTTGTATTTTCCTGTTATTGTAGGTGTTATTTATTTATTTTATTTCCACTTGTGAAAAAACATTTTCCATTGTGAGAATTTATTATTTGTCGTTGAGGGAGTTTATTATTTTGTCGTTGAGGGAGTTTATTATTTTGTCGTTGAGGGAGTTTTTTTTTGTCGTTGAGGGAGTTTATTATTTTGTCGTTGAGGGAGTTTATTATTTTGTCGTTGACGGAGTTTATTATTTTGTCATTGAGGGAGTTCTATATTGTGTGGGAAAAGACCATAATTGCAAGGACGTTCCTCATTTCATTTCTTGAAAATTAAAACGATTGTAGTCAGAATATTCAAGAGGCAATATATCTCAAGTAGGCTACGATAGAAATGCAAAAATTTAATTGCTCTATTATTACGTTTCATTTAAGCACCTAATTTATAAGTTAGCCTAGCATACAAATACGAACAAAGACAAAGTAGCTAATTTATTTAGCGCTTTATTTACTGATTCTTTGCTCTATTTAATTCAAAATATTTTTATGATAAAATTCTACACAAAAATGTCAAGCAAAATTATATCATATAGTAACTACTTATATTATCATAGCGTAGTTGTAATAGTTTTAAAAGCTAGAATACTTTTGAATAGTAGTAAAATAGTAAAATATGAGATACCACTTTCATTGAATTTTATTTGTAAGTTTCGTGAATGCAATGGAAACTTTTCTTGGATTATAAAATTTTAATAAAATAATACGAGATGTTTTAAACTCAACTTTGTTAGGATGTAATTGATTTTGAGGCACTAATGATTTACACGGTTTGATTTAAAGTGAATGATTTCCTTTTGACTGCCGTCAGGCAGTTTTTTCTCTACTGAAGGTTGACGTAAAAGGTAAAGGTATGCAGAGCTCGGAAACCGAGGCGACGGAATCCTAGTATAGGATTATTGCGCTCTGACCCTTGACACTTCCTATAGAGAACGGACGCTCTATAGGGATGCTATGATGGCCGTAACACCACCGTAGTGCCTCATATAGCCATCATAGCATACCTACTCCGTACTGACCATTAGATGGTACACACCGAGCAGAGTAGGAATTAGCACGACAGTCATACCACAGATGGAGATATAGATCCCACCAAGGGTGCTTCTGTGGGCCAGAATCCCAACAGCACTCGCTAGGCGGTCACCCATCCAACTGCTTCGGCGATGGTGCGTTGCTTAACTTCAGAGATCTTACGAGTTCTGGTCAAACCGCACTCACCTGCCGTGCTTAAGGTTGACGTAATGTGATTGACATTGGATTCGTTTCACTTTGAAGAGCAGAACCACCTTTTAAATGTTTCACAACAAAATAACTTTTTGTTTCCTTAACTCAAAATGTAGCACGTGCGTTTAGAAAGTATGCTTACCTGCTAATTCTGCCACATATTAAATCACATAATAAATCGTAATACGTATTTATAACTTATTCGACTGTATAAAGGAAAATAAACCCGCTGTAATAGCGATCATAACGACGGAGCTGAAACGATTCGATGCACGAAACGATAATGATTAACAATGTTGTTGCCAATGAAAAATGCTTTCGAATGATATGTCACATGAAATGTGTTTGACATTACGACCTTTGACCCCGATTTCTGACCCATCAAGGTCAATGTGACCCCAAGTGACACATGAGTCGTGATCTACTCAACCAGAGCTTTCGATT
>JAQFZG010001605.1:0-20236 GCA_034695465.1 Entomobrya nicoleti | reverse complement strand
ATCGACGGGAACTGATGGACATCGACGGGAACTGATGGACATCGACGGGAACTGATGGACATCGACGGGAACTGATGGACATAGACGGGAACAAGATGGAATCGTCGGATAGTAAAGTTTGGGAAGCGCATGCTTCTATGAGACATTCGGCGATTATATATTAACCTTCTAGCAGCCCGGTATTCTATAACGGGGCAGTTCAACTAGTTTTATATACTTGTATGTGTAAACTGATGGTTATTTTGAAAATGTCACGATGTTAAAATACGTTTTTCCACCAAAAACCTTGGAATTTTTTTTGGACAAAATTCGCTAAAATTGCAATATCTTCCAAACCCTTCACCCGTTTTCCATGCGGTTTTCTGTTTTCAATACACCACAATTTTGTCTAAAATGGGTATTTTTTGGAATGTTTAAATTCACCGAAATGCATTGTCGTTTTTTCCCGCAAAAATTGTTTTTCTCGTTTTTAGAAAACTTTTTTATGCTAAACGTGGAGCAATTTTGCATTTTATTTTTGTGGAGATATATGAGGTTATAACTAATGACCCTACAAAAAATAAAAAAATAAACTCAACCCGTTTAAAAGTTATGAATTTTTTAAAATAGCACATTTTTTGCGACATTTTTGCACGAGGGGCGCCATGGGGCACCCATCTGAGCTAATTTTTTGCACGGTGTGTTTCTTCAACATACACTACCAGAATATGGAAACAAAATCATTTTTTGCGACCATGACGCAAACAACCGTTCGAAGGTCATTATCATTAATGTTGCTCAGACTATAGTGTCTTGACAAATTTTGATCCCTATAATTTAATCTATGGATTGATACCATCGAAATTCGCCCCCATTTTAAAATGCAAATATAACCGTTAATTGGCCGTATCTCATATACCATTAAACCGATTTGGCCCAAAATCAATAGGGCTTTTCCTATTAACCATACGACTGTGTGCACCAAGTTGAATCTTAATCGGCTAAACCGTTTGGAAAGATATTCTGTGTACAGACTCAGACGGCCAGACAGACTTTATATCCCCTTTCAACAAGTGATCTTACAAAGTACCATTCTTGCACTTAATAATTTGGGGTCGACTAAAAGAATTTTTCGATAAAATCATATTGCCTACCTTGCGAATTATGCCCACGAAGTACTCCATTTTTTCTTTTGTATTGGATAACTTGTGCGGATTCAAGCAAGCATAATACATGAAACCGTAGTAGTACGTGTTCACGTATCGTGGAGTTGGGTTGCTTGGTATTCGTAATCCCGTTGCAGGTATATCCTCTTCAGGGATTTCCACAACGAAGTCTCGAGTCTCTTGAACCCCCTCAACTTTGCCCCTCTCTGCCCTTTTTCTCATTCTTACTCCATTTGTCTGTGGTCCTCCACTGCTGTCGTAACCAGAAAGGTCTGAGTTGATCCCTTCTTCGTTTCGAGTTTCCCAGCCACTTTCACCACTCTTTCGTTCCCCAGGAGATGTGCTCAGCTTTGACGAATATCTCTTCCATTTTGTTGAAGACGTTGATCCTGGATCACTTTGGGAATCCCAACTATTTTCGTCTCCCTCCAGCTTGTCCCCATTCAATAGACTCGACTCACTTTTAACCCTTCTCCGTTCATCTGAAACACCTGCACTACTTACATTTTCTAATGAACTACCCTGCTTCTTTTTAATTGGGTGAAGAGTTCCTAGTCTTCTAGATTTGGGAGAAATTGCCATGTGACGTGACCAAGGTACATGCGAAATATTTCCCCTGTTCCCCTGCATTTTGTTTGAATCAAGGATCAGTGAAGCTTTCTTTACGGCAGGTAAAAAGGTAGTGAACTGTTCAGAGCTAAAACAACGAACGAAGATGACGTGTACATCGAATCGTCTCATCACATGATGTACTAAACTAGCTGCAAATTCACTCATGAAACAATCGCAATATACGTACACATGTATGCATCATTTTAAACCAAGGAATGTAGAACATCCTGGAAGTATCATGGAATATATCTTAAATATCATTTCACAACACACTCGGGCTACTGTTTAACTATTCATTAAACAAACAAGCGTTCGTGGGGGGTTGGTTTTCCCAACACATCATGTAACCATATTAAAGGGAAAGGCGGTTGAAACTTACGCTTGCATAAAAAAGGAATTGTTTCATTGTTTGATTGGAAATATTTTTATGTGCTTGCCTAAGAATGTAAAAGAAATATACATATATGCTTTTTGTTAATAAAACGTTACAGGTATGCGTTTCATGCAATTTTCATATAGGTCATCCGGATTATCAAGAGCATATATATGCGTGCTATATAATTTTCCTTGTCGCGTCGTTCACATTGCTTTTGCTTCAGGCATGGCTCAATTGATCTAGGCATGATCCGTATTGACCTCAGACATAACCTCCATTGACCCTAGACATCCCTCATTGGTCCTATACATCCCCCATTGGCCCTAAAAATCACCATCATTAGCCCTGGACATCCCCCATTGAGCTTAGACATTACGTAATTTCATATCGTTTTACAAAACCGTTATGATTTCGAAAAAATACGTCACTAATGCAAGTGACACATCATTGGATCCGACTATGTAATTAGCCTTTGCATATATCCTTTGGTATTGCGGAACTAGCGATTGCTGTTAGACGAAAGAAACTCAATTTTTATTTTTAACATTAAGTGGAAACCGTTAAAAACGGAAAACCGCTGGGCTTATTAAATATTTTACATTGCTTATCGTTTATTAATAATCATAACGCGACAGGATGGAAGCGTTCACTACGAAAACTATTACAATGGAACTGCTTACATCACTATAAGCTGTTGTATTATCAAATGATTTTTTTTATCAAAACCTTGTCATCAACAGGTTCCCCATCAACATTATGAAAGCCATGGAACTACAATTTTCTTTGAGTTACGACTACGATTAGAGTTAGAAAATTAAAATGGAAGGGTATAATGGTTATAAACGATGAAAAGCATGCAAATCAATTGAAATCATGAAAACCGTTGCTGTGATACACAATAATTTAATATGTACAACAACATGAGTACAACATGTTTACACACAGACGTTAATAAAAACAGGAATAGTAATGAGTTTAATTCGGATAAATATCACTGACTCTGCTGTTTAGAGCTTATAAGAGATAAGCATTAACATCAAGGTGACATGGTGCCAGAATTTTTTTTTAAATTTACAAATGTCAATGGAGCATTCTGTTAAGAAATATACGTACTTGGAATATTTTCTTGATAAGTTTCCTGATCTGGTGGCGATATTGTTTTGTACATTGGCTAATACAGCATCAAAAAAATTAAAAAGTTTAGGATCTTTAAATAATGACTACTTTAAGGACTTCCGTGACTGCGTAGTCGGGTGAATTGCTGGTGCAGACAATGTATCTAAATATTTGAATGTGTACAAAACTTATGAAAAGAATCCTAACTAATCCAATCAATATGCATTGGAAACTGAAAGTGTCAAAAGCGAAAGACTTATGATGTAAAAATCAATACTTTCGTCAAATTTCTTTTGGGCCTAATGTTCTTTTAATGAACACAGTAATCCTTGAAGTAGTTCATTAAAAAAAAGTTATCTAACTCGAAACACTATTTTAAAGTTCTTAATCAGTGTAAACTAAAATGCGTTTATTTATATGAAGACGTGGCTGCGGAAAACATACATACTTCGAAAATAAATATAGTAACCTCAATTTATTACAAAAATTAATTTTTACTTTCATTTGTATTATTGCATGAATATTCCATACATTCATTAAAAAGCCAACCCGCAAATATCGACCATCAATTTAATTCTAGACAGTCAGGGCGATATTAAAGTAAAATAAAAATTTACACAACATAGATATTTATTTTGCTACTTTATTATAATCATAACGTATTGGTTTGAATACAAAACCTAATTTCGAAGCTCATTTGCTGTTTTCCAATAAAACTCCACGAACCTTTTTATTTTAATGATCAATGCTCAACAACAAAAAGGTCACAGTGTTATGAATAATGTCATCACAAATACAAATCCCAAGTCGAGCCGTTGCAGTACCATATGGCCCCAAATGAAATTCAACTATTGCACAAGCTCTAATAGTTTTCTTGTCTTCGATTCTAATCAAATTTTGTTTCCAGTAATTCTTATAAATTTTTGAATTTTTGTAAGGAAAATCAGCAAGGTATGTCAGTGCGATGGCAATTAGAAAACAGGTACATGTAATTGCAGGTCCTACTATGTATGTGACAAAGCTGACCGTCTCGTACATAGTAATTGTAATGTATGATCCACACGATGCCAGCAAAATCCCCTGAAATATTAACACTTGAAGGAATAAACCATACACGTTATCTGTTAGTGTTATTAGAACATGCATATTTCTAAATCGTTTGTAACATCTACGAAATGTAATTGAAGAAGATGCTTGTGACTGCTGGAAATACAATGTGGACGAATAGAATATCAGTCCTTCCAAAAATGCAATGACAACAATGATTGGGGATACAACAAAACAAGAAGCAAAAGTTAAACAAATGCCGTATACGATTGATGCGAAAAATTTCGAAATGTAGTTTTCACTTCCAAATACCAACTGTACTGGATCGAATGTTATAGCAAAAGGAGCAGCAAAGCATGCTACCGGTGTTGTTAGAAATCCAAAAGAGATTCCATACACCAACAACTGCTGGATAGACCATTTTTCTAAAAATGGAAGGTATACAATTTTTGCTTTTAAATCTGACTTTAATCCCAACATGTAACTTTGATTGGCCATATATTGGATTCCATTGTGTTTCAAGAGGACCATGTGGCAAACACTCAGAAATATTATTATGGCACATGCCAAAAAAGCGTAGATAATTGCTTGTTCGATGTTATATTTCGTAAAAGATTTCCAATGAAAGAATAGCCACCCTAAACGGCCAAGAACAAATGGAAATATGCAACATGAAATGAAAAACAATCAAACGAATCTGAATAGTTTGCATCGTTTTATTGTGAAGCGAGTACTGGTAATTAGATGCGTTCTTTCGAAATCAATAGCGTAAGGGGTTGGTACAATTTTTTGAAGGATAGAGAGCACTTCGAAAGTTGCTTTTGTAAGAGACATTTTAGTATTATTATGTTTAAATATTCGTGCAGCTTTAGTGAGTTGATATGGCTGTATGTCTTGTCAGTTCCGAAGATGCTACTGGTTACATCGACTTCATTATATATTTTTTAAACAATTATTGATTACTATCTACCATTTAAAACATACCCGTGCTAGTTTTATCTGATTTCTTCAGTTTTGTTCAAAAAACAATTGCAATATTAACATAAATTATATATGAGGACGAAATAAAATGTAAGACTTTATAACTTGCATTCATATAAACTACAATTATAAAACTGATGTAAAGAACAAAGGAATACAAAAATGATAATCCATAATGATTTAAGAACATTAAATTAGATACACTAGTATGCCGTTCTTATATACGTCTGTCGTATGTTCTCTTTCATAAACGTAGATAATGTTGATATTGGTACACGTATACTGTTACATCCAGTTATGAAATGATAAATTATAAATAAAGCATATAAACTTACTTATGCACAGGTCAAATTAAAAATGACGAGTTTTGATAATTTTCAAGAAAGTGAATTATTAGAAGAAATTATGAACAGACTATTATGAAGTTAGTAGAATTGCCATGAAATTCATTTTAAATCAGTAAGCAAGCTACAAATGTATATTTTCAAATCGTTAGTTAAAATTTCGGTTTTATTCAAAATACATAACCGCGTTTGCTTGCATGCACCAAATACACACATTAGTATCACGTGCTTGCACTTGCACCGAACGTATCCTCGTCGTAACGTTAACAAGACATATATCGATCCGGTCGATTACGTTATAAATTGATTCCAAGAGTTCTACCATAATCGTTAGTTAAATTATTCTTATATACTATTTATAATTGTTAGCAGTGTAATAGTTACTGTAGTATGAGAATGGAAAAGTTTAGTATTTTTAAACAATGGCGGTTTTAAACTAAGAGTATCGTAAGTGGATGAGTAGGTTAAAAAATGATCACGCTTTAGTACAAATTGTTCAAAATAATAATAAAGTTCCAGTTTTGACTTCGTTAGAGAATGAGAATCAATCGATATGACTCTAATAACTATTAAAATGATTTAATGGATTGTTAGTTGTGATTAATTAAACTAATATAATAAAAGTGTAAGAGTATTCATGATAAAAATTGCTTTATATATCTAAATACGTTTATCCTATAGTGCACAATATACATAAGGTAAGTAGTTAATATAGAATAGTTTATAAATTTGGTACTTTATCTTCTACATATATGTTATAATTTTATTATTTGTAGGATATAAAACTTTTTCAATGATGTAATGAAAACATTCGCAAATAAAAACATTGTATAAAAACACATTCGATTTTGTGTATCTTTATTTGGAGTTAGTACAAATACGTAATACTTCTATGTTTCTATTTATATTAATTTATATTCTGGTCGTATTTCGTAAAATTCGTATATATTTTATTCTTATTTTTAAAATGTAGTACGTCAATTTTTTGATTTTATTAGAAGCAAAAAGGATCACTAAATTGTCTGGTTCTTATTAGTATGTATTTGATTTAATATACTATGTATATCATAAACCAATCATAATTTAGTTTAAGTTAATGATCTGTCTTGGTGTACGCTGTTTACTAGTTTATTCAATAAAACTTGTTATACATTTTTTGTGCGTTCCTTTGAAGTATTACATTCATAATAATGTACATAATTAAAACCTCAGAAATACTATTGTTTTCAGTGAAATTCATGTGATATCATTTAGTTCAATATTTACACTTCCAATAAAATACGACCTTTGACTTTGAGTTCTTTTAAAGTTTAAACTATCTAAATAAATAAACACGCTTTGATTTAAAAACCAATTTTTGATTACACGATAATTGTATTTTAACACGTATTAATTACAACGTGAGATCACTGTAAGGCCATTTAACATGCACACACTATCACTTAAAATTACATCTCATTTTTGTTACATATTATAGCAGACGTAAGTTCGTTTTTCTGCACCAAAAGTAATAACTAGAAAATACAAATGCTCCCATCGTACTTACTTTAATATCCGCTCGAAATTTTTATTCCTTAAACTTGCATGACAGTGGTGACATTTTTGTATTCAAATACGTGCCACTTCCATTGTATAATAAGTAGATATACATAGTATATATTCGCTAAAAAATGTGTGACGACTCACTTTAAGACAAACTCATTTGCATAAAGTAAACTTGAAACATGACGGCCTGCTGATTTGAAATGCCATCTCAAATAAAAATGACTTTGGAGTGTTGTCATTCGAACTTTCTAGCCCCTTAAAAATATAACTTTCACTTTTACTTTCACTCGACTGTATTCCATTCCATGTATATAGTCATGTAAAATGTAGAGTTCATTTACATGGATAATCTTTAGGGAAGAGCCTTGAAGTTCCTTGAACCTTAGTATTTTTCTTATTTGTCATTTTTGCCCTTTACCTCTGATTCTACAAATAGAATCTCTACAAAGTATAAAGTATAGTAAAGTAATACGTTCACAGAACATCCAAGGGTATTTTGAGTAAATATTTACAGTAGTCGACATGACAGTGTGACCTATGCGAAGATTACTTGATATACTTATACTACACTAGGAACAATATGCCCTCATCTTGTTATTTCGCAAGACGATGTAAAAAGTTGTAAGGTGAGTTCGTTTTTTTTTTGAAGTTTTTTCTCATATAAATAAGGACAAAAGAAAATCCAAGATAATCAACACATCTCACTCTCACCCAAAGGGAATTTCCGAGTAACTCATGCATATTTGATTTCTTAGCTTGATAGAATCAAACATGTACATTTGCTTTTTCGTATGCATATTGGGTTCGAAGTTCGAACATGACATTATTTCGTGATATTTATAAATCCAGCAAATGTATCTTAGTTTAGTAATCTATGTATATATACTTAAGTTAACTTGGTTTGAATGTATAAATAGATGTTTACTTATGTTATGTTATATGTTCATAGTTTATTATTTGTCTTTTATATTTGTATCTCTAAATATTGAATTTTTAAATATATGTATATAGTAACATATGCATACTCACGTAATAATTTAGGAAATATTTAAGTATGCTCGAATTGTTTCAGAACAAAACTAAAAGAAAATACGAAGGTTTTTTAGATAACTTTTCAAGGAACCAGATAACAAAAAAGTGAAAGTACACTGTGTATATTTCAAGTCATGTAGCTACCATGGGGATCGTTCATAAAAACCGTACATATTTAACCTTCAAAATACACATTTTTTAGACTTTCATGTTAAAATATTTTAAAACAAAAAAAAACATTATATCGTTTTATGTTTGTACAGAATGTGTCTAAAGTGCACCATAGGATTGAGACGTGCTCATGACTAGTCTTGTATTCTTTACATTTTTAAAGTGAAAGTTGAGTTTCAGACATCAAGATAAATTGTCAACTGAAAAAATGGCTCAGAATACTTATTTTTCTTTGGTTATGATAGCCATCATTATAATAAGCTTTGGCAAACTTTTTAATCTTCTGTGGGCGACATAAATTTGTAGTCCTGATAGCAATTTGTTTCTTGTTTAAAAAATAGAGTTGTGTTGTGACATAACTCGTTACGCTATATTTAGATGACCCAAATAGAAAGTTTGAAGTAGTTGAGAGTTTCATAAGAGAAAAAGTTTTGAATTTGAATTACGTTTGTGCAAAGGATCACTACACAAATATTCAATATTTTTAAATGGGCTAAATCGACGTAATGATCAAACTTTTGCACAAATTATTTATGTTGAAAAGGATATTAGATATTTTAAAATTCTAGATATGAATTTGCACTCAAGGTGAAATCGTTGACGTGATTACACGACACACAAAAGAAAAATAGCAATAAATTATATAGGTACAGAAATAGATTGACTGTCTAAAAAAATAAATGAAAACTCAATCCGAATAAATTATAATAAAGCAATCGTTTTCCATGTTTATTACACTAGCTGTAAAAGTAACTCTGTCTTTGAATCTTTGAAAACTCATAAATCTCTCTCTGCCTTTTGTCCACTTCACTAGACATTTTTATTAAGCAACAGAGTATCACATTTTCTCCTTTATTCTCAACTCTTGTCTCATTTCTCCTACAATTGACTAAAATAATAGCTCTATTATGGTAACTCAAATGGCGTTTCTTATCTCTTTACAGCTGCATAACTACTTAAAGATTAGATACACACTTCAATCTTCTTGTAAATGGCACTATTCTCTTTCAGCTGTTCTTTTCAACTATGTTTAATTAACCCTTCTATTCAACTTCATTTGCATTCTCTTTTACTTTTACCCACACGCGCATTTCCAGCACATAAATTTTCACACGAAACGATTGTCTTGGGGGTTTCCTTCCGCATCAACAAATAAATTTACAAAATCGAAAATTCTGTTTCATTACAATTCAAACAAGCTTGCTTTCTTTTTCTTTTCCCTTTTAATCAAGACAATCCATTGTTACATTTTGGTTGATTGCCTATTTTCCCATTTTATTATCTTGTGTATTTTCCCCAAAAATTACACCAATTTACTTGCCCTACATTATTTCCTTATCGTAAAATTTCAGCTGTGTTCTCTTTTAACTGTGCAGTTGTCCTTTACTTTTCTTATTTTTCCATCTAATCACCTGTCTGATTGTCTTTGAATACTGCAACTTTGACATTCTTTTTTTACTTCTCTATTTCCCTTCATAATTTCTGAGTGAACAGAGCGACAGTAAATAGATTGTTGATTTTTATTGCGTGCATTTATTCCACCTATAAAACACGGAGAGAATAGTACCAACTACAAAGACAGAAAAAACAAACATCGTTATCGTTAGACACACAATTATGTTAGGAATAGGTTTTTATGCTGTTCTATTGTTTCTCGAATGGCTTCTATGGTTATGTTATGGCATGGCTTTTGTGTCAATCTTGTTGCTTTCTAAAAAAAACTAAGAATATAGCAAACTAAGTAAAAAGTATATAATAACCTTCCTCTTTAACGCAAATACGAGAGAAATTTCTTATTATTTTTCTTTCATGTGTTTTGCCTATCGTCCATTTGCTTTATGTTTATAACCATTTCATTCCGATAACTATTTCAAAAGTTGGAAAGACATCCTCATGAAATACTGCGTACTAAAAATCTCTCTTTGGTCTCTAGAGAGAGACCCCTGTATATAAAGACATTAAATAGTGAAAGAAAGTAGGTTAAACAACATTTTTTTACGACAAAGAAAAGATAACATTTTTACGACTCTCTAGACATTCGGCCTTCATTTCATTCTCATTTCTATCAATGGAGTGAGTACCGTCTGGTTAACTTGGGATTATGAAAGGCTATAGTTATAGCACCACGTCATTCGACTAAATAGATTTGCAAAAAAAAACTTCTGTCTTTTTCTTAGACATGATGATGCTAACTTTGTATTAACTTTTTTTACAAGAGAGGCCTAAATAAAAAATATAGATAACGGCGATGATGATCCTTCCTTACTTCCTTTTTACCAGATTTTTATTGAATATTGACCCATAAATAAGATGAGTTTGTCTTCTTTCCTTGGTGTCACGTCGTTAAAGAAGTGTTCAATATATAATACGTAATAAAACAGATGACAATGCTAAAAACACATATAAAAAACACGTGCAAAATATCCAAAAATCTTTTCACAAACTACAAATATTACATAATTTTTTCTTTCAAGAACTCATAGATTGCTTTAGTAGCTTCTCGAGAGAATGTCTACCAAATAGTATTACACTTCATTTACAATCTCAGCAGCACTACATCCAATAGAGCGAACTACCTAATTTACCAATGCGACATAAGTACAACGAGAAAACTTTTAAAACGGAATTCAAATCAAACAAATCTTTTAAAATGTTCATTTAAAAAAAATGTATTTACAATAACTATACCATCAAAGGAGTCATATTATTAGGAAATCATCCACGATAAAATCGATATTTCCGGAGAAGCATAATCAGTTCATAAATGTACGATGATATCGACGCGACATCAGCACAAAAAAAAAACATAAAAGGAGAGAACAAAGCGAAAAGTCAATAAAATCACATCAAAACTCAACTTCCTTCCAACGAACAAAAGCCAACTTTTCTTCAGAAGAACTCTTTCTCATAAAAATTAAATTAGAATTTTTTATATTCAAATTGATCTCTTTTTTGGTCTATCTCATTTCAGAGAATATCTTATTCTCCGAATCTATCTAAAATCGATATTGAATTGCAACCAAATTTGATTTTCATATTTATTTCCTTTTCATGGTCTCAAACTCAAACTACTTCAATTTTTTTACAGGATTTTATTACAATCCAACTTTCGATTTGCATTTAAACATCGATTTCTGCCAATTTCCTGAAAAACTTTTTTTTTTTACATTCAGACAAAAAATATTAGAATATTTTGCTGAATCAGATAACATCAAATAACCCAAATAACTTTACTCAAAAAAATGCACTGAAAACAAAAAATCTAAAAACTTGTCCAAATTCGCAATATAAGAAAATAGGCCTACTTACACAATAATCTCTACTTTTACCTTGTACCCTTAATATGAACGACCCCCTTAGGAAAAATTTCCTTAGATTTCTTACAAAAAAAAACTTTAGTTTACACATCTATTCTACACTATATCGTTTTTATGGTTAGTATTATATTTACGTCGTAGTAATTTCTATGTATCACACAATGGTCCCTTGCAAAGTGGGCGTTTTATTAGCTGCTGGCGTGGGTGACGGTGATGAGTTATTATTTGTGCTCGCATTCTCATTATTATCATCTACGTTGTCTCCAGTTAGCGAAGATTCGTCTCTTGGGGGCGGCGTCACTTCCACATTAATAGCACCATTAACTGCCAACCTACTTGCACGAGATGCTGAAGCTGATGGGGGTGGAGGTAAACTAATTGTCGTTTGTAGCACTGGGTGTGATGATGGTAGTGGTGGCGAGTGGGTAGGACCGCTTGTGGATGTCATGGAATTTATCAGATTATTATTGACAACGTTAACAGATGGGACTGTACATCCGTCGAGACTGTTATGAGTGGTGGGTATTGTAGGTAATCCAATTTCTTCGTGGTGGTGATGAGTATTAAGTTGGGAAATAATCGAACCGGAAGTTGATGGTCGACGGGATCCTAATCCTAAGCCAAGGCCTTGGCGGAGAGAGTTGCTACGTCGGAGAAGAATGTCGTCAGCGGGGGATACGCGGAGACAGCTGGAACGGAGGCGGGGTGAATCTAAAAAATAAATATAGCAAAAAAAATAATAAGTGAAGTTAGTTAAGTTAATAGGCTTGGCGATTATAAATGGAAAATATTTTAAAGATAGATAGGTCTACTTCCTACGAAAAAATATGGTCACTTAAATATTAATTAATTAGTTAGGTAAGTGTTTTATAATAATTTAATTATGTGCTTAAAACTCCTCCATATTCCCTCCATCATGTTCCCTCCATGACACACGTCAAAGGTGACAAATAAAATTAAATGTGGTTTTGTTGAACTGGTTGTTTGTTTATTTTTTTGGGTTGGGTGGTTTTTTTTTGACTGATGGGTGTGGTCAGTGTGGATGGTGTCATCATGCTTCACTTTTAAATGGTTTTTATTCGTGATGTTAGTAAGGTAGAAAGAGAGGGTCCAAAGAGATTTGAGAGAGAGAGCTGTTTGAAAATTATTTAAAAAAAACTTGACCTTACGTACACGGACACAAATTACCTGAAGAACTCCTCCGTCTACTCATATTCAGCCCACTTTGAATGGAGCCCCTCTCCTGAAACAAATTAAACGCTGCTTTCTGCAATTCCACTGCATCCGCCCCTCCAAAACCTCCACCACCCCCTCCTCCCCCAAATCCTGCCAATAAACCCTGTCCCCCTCCTTCACCACCACCACCCCTTCCACCTGGTGGTCCCCCTCCATCTCTTATCCCCTGACCTCCTTGAACCCCCACCGGATTGAAGGTACTCTTCCTCCTGCTATTATGCCGCTCAAACGTCTTCGTCGCTGAGAAAGGTGTAGGCCTTATCAAATAAATGACATCGCCCTCCCTTATCTTTAAATCACAACTTGGATTGATAATCACATAACTCAAACTATCCCTCTTCTCCGACATTTGAAGATCAGTTTCCTCCCAAGGTAGTCCCAAACTTTGCATTCGACTTCTCACCAAATTTGCTATTTCTGCGCGTTCAATTAGCTGAGCATGGGAGTCTCTCCCTTCTTCATTTACTGTTAAGGCGGCACTTGTAAAACTACTTTCATCACTGCCACAAGTTCCTCGAAAGCAACGTCTGTAAATCGTTTTATAATCGGATATACTTTTCCCCATTCCTCCACCCCCACTGTTGCCGTGTAATGTCATAGCAGCGGTTAATTTCTTGAAGGTGGATTCTGTACTGGAGAAGGGGGTGCCTCCATCTCCACCACCTTCAGGACTATCGGGCCCTCTACCTCCTCCCCCGACGGCACCTGTGACATTGGGATGGGCGGTGGAGGTATTTGTTGCTGTGGGATCTCCATAACTACCACGGCGATTCTCTTCGGTTTCGTAGTACTCGTCCTCAGAGAGGGACTGGCTGTCTTGGGTGCGGTATATGCCGATGGGGATCTCACAAGTTGTGGAACAGAGTTTCTGGTAGAGACGACCGTAGGTACGGATCCACAGGTCTTCATGGGTTATTTGCATCTAAACACATAATTAGACAAAATAATTATTTTGAGATTGCCCTGGAAACCAAATGATAACGATTGCAAAACCCATCATTGTGTTTAATGATATGATGATAATTAAATTTAAATAGAATAAAATAATTGAATACTGTGTTGTTTTTAAACGTCGTTTTTATTGTTTTTTTGTAAAATTGAAAAGGTATTGGTAGTAAAACTGCAATACTAAAATGTATTAAAAACTTGTATGGGATGGGACTGTATTTAGTGGTATGCTTCTATGTATCAAGCTCATTAAAATAATCCGTACAAAAGATCATTAAGACAACTTTAATTTTGTGGAAAGCTTACAAGCTAATCTTTCCTATACTCATTTAAATGTGGTTTAGGTTCACCTCACCGTTACATTGTTCCCGGATATATATATGATATTACCTATTAGCCAAATACTTTGGATTTTTTATCCGAGTGTTACATAAATATAAAAGGCATTTATACAGTAGTAAAAATAGTTTTGTAAGAATTAAAAAAGGAGTGTTTAAAGTTAATTTTTACGGACTGTAGAAGCTTTTCTGTCAATTTTTTAATCATATCATCTTTTTTGACATGTCAAGTTTTCCAGTCAATTTCTGGCATTTTCTCACTTTACCCTTTTTTCAAAAAAAACATCGGGTTTTAGTTCAGACCATACTTTAATCTATCGATTGGTGAAATATAAAAATGCCCATTTAAAAAGCATGTAAACCGTTAATTGACCGCCACTCTGTTAAACCGATTTGGCTGAACATCGATAGACTTCTTACTAGTCCCCCAAGTACCTATACACCAAATTTCAGGTGAGTAGGTCAAAGCATTTTTGAACTAGAGCGCACAAAGACAGACAGATACAAAATGCAATCGCACTAAGTAGTACCAAGTACCTCGCACTACTTAATAAACCCGATGTAACAGCGATCCTAACGACGGAGCTAAATTAATGCGACACATGATATTTATGAACATTGAAATTGTTGACGGTGAAAAACGCTTTCGAATGATGTCACATGACATGTGTTTTGAGTTATCGTCCTTACGGACAGACAGACGGACAGACAAACATGATAAAGTCAATACACCGCTTTCAGCTCCGCAAAAAAAAATCCCTAAGATACTACGTACTATAGGATGAGTATACTATACATACATACTACAATACACGCAAAGAAACAATACCAAAAAAGATGTAAAATATTTTTCTCGTCTTCCAGTCATATATTATACTTCCTTGACCATAGATATATATTACTATATATATATTCATATTACTAATATTCACCCACCCCTTCAAGTCAGAGAAAAAAATAGCTAGGAGATCGAGAGATGAGGGGGAATCAAGCTTACATATGTACATAGTATACGAGAAAATCCCTAAACCAAAATACATAACATGTTTAGAAAAAAGTGACAAAGGGTTGCCGTTGTCGCGTTGTTCAAAGAGACTGGCTCGAGCGTATTTGTCTCGAGACCTAAAAACACCCATACTCTTTCCATATTTATGCATCATTTTGCAGCTGAGAAGGTAGCAATAGGAATAGCATCATTGTTACATATTTGAAGTCTTATAATCTGTTTGACCATTTCCAAATAAATAGAATTAGTTAACTGACCAAGATGAGTTCTCAAACACACAGCTCCCAAAGTGCACTAAGTGCTAAGGAGAAAGTTTATGGAATCGATGAGGTAAGTTATCTTATTTAGTAAAGCCAGTTTCCATAAAACGTGTTCATTTTTTAATTAAAAAAAATAATCGCTTTATTTATTTCAGCTACGGGAAATGATAATACAACATTTCATTTTCGATAAGGACGGTCAACCTTCCAAGAGGGATATATGCATGGCTCGCCTTGTCGATAAAACGTGGCTTGTCTATACGTCAAAATTACTTGTCGAGTTAAAGGGAACAGTCTACAAACCACCACTTTTGGAACTTCAAATCGACTTCGATACAACAACACAAATGTTATGCCAAGTATACAAAACTGGAACAGTGTCAAACACTAACATGGACTCTTTTATATCCCCAAATCATCTAAATATCTCAGAGCTCCCCTTCAGTTTGAAAATGACTAAGGACTGCTTTCGAGAGCAAAATTATTCATTCTTTTACCAGTTTTTACGTACTTGGGCCAACAGTTTAAGACAACTTTACATAAAGTTTCCAAATTGTGGTGGAACAATGACTTTTACGTTTCCAATTATAACATTTCCAATTTTGGATAGAGTGACGATTGAGTGGGAAAAAGAAAAACTGAGTGGCGTCAACCAACATGTATTTGGAAATAATACAAATTCTTTGGTTTGGCTACAATATTTCTTAAATGCAGCCCCTATTTTAAGCCACCTCGAGTTATCTGTTGAGAGTGCGTCTACAGCGGAAGTGGGAAATCTACCAAATGGTGTCGAGTACCTTCATCTTCCTCCAACAATTACATGTTTGAACTTGACTTGTTTCCTATCAGGTAAACAATTACAAACACTCACACGCAATCCACTGCCCAGTTTAGAAAGGCTTGTTATGCAATCGGATGACCTCTTTCGGGAAAATGATTTGACGAGTGAAGTATTGGGAAAATTTCAGTCATCCCTTCAATATCTTGAAGTCTTCGCTTTGTGTATGGGAATATTGACTGAAAATTCAAAGATTCCTATCCGGCTTCCTGTACTGCCAAAGCTGAGAACCTTTTTGGTCAACTCTAACGACCTTGAACTAGAGCCTGGGCAAATGAATTTGGAACGGAGTATTCCAGCCTTGTCAAATATTGCGCTTTTATGGCAAACACAGGAGATGGTGTTAAAGTGGATAGGCAACTCAAAATTTGAAGCCGTCTCAAACTTGAATATTTCTATTGTAAACTTAGATGACAATATTGATGATAATGAAGAATTCTACTTCGGTGTTGATAAAGACGAGCTCTTTATAGTTGACATAGACGAAGTTTTAATGCGTAGAATTCTTGTGGCGTTTCCAAATATTACTGTGTTGAAGCTTCATATTCCTTGTAATACCAATGACGGTTTACATTTAGTTTTTCGTGAGATGACTCAACTTCAAGAATTCGTAATTTATTGTCCTTGGAGCTCAAGGAATAAGAGGGCTGACGACTGGACATCTGCGTTTCTTGGAATGCCTGTGGAACTTGTTTATGGACTCAAAGCGGCACCATATTCATGGCGCAGTTTGGATTTGCAAGCTCTATCTTTAAACGGCGTCAACATTGCTAATTTGCAAGGTAACAGAATAACACAGTAATAACGAACTTAGCCATGCTATGCTATGGTTGCATTTTTTGTAATCGATGTTACATTTTTGCAGCATTAAAGTCCCTTACTCTACTTTCCTATTCTGTTAACGAAGAGGTCAACGACGCAGACTCATGGTTGTCTGATTTGGTTTTTCACCTGGCTTTTCTGAAAATGGCTAACCTGACTTCCTTAACGTTAAAAGGAAAGTTTAAGGTAATATTTTTTCTTTTCGTAACTCAATCAAAACATTTAGCACATGTCAAATTAAAAAACCATAATTATGAAAATACTTTGATTTTTTATTCGCAGCCGTCTTGTCGTCAGATTGGATTGTGGGAAGCAACAATACCGCGTAAGATAAGTTACACAATGCAATCCAATAATGATGAATAGAAAAGTGTTACTGTATTATTTTCAGTAAGATTTAGTTATCTAGCGAATATGGTAGTTTATTAAACCAGATGTTCAGTAAAGGCACGAAAATTTCTACTTCTTAAGATGATTAAAGAAGAATATTGAGTGTAGTTTAAGTGCCGATATGGTATTTTTGTAAAACTCTAAGGCTATATATTTAAATATATTAAGTATGTAAAAGTAATATAATAGTTGGATTTAATGATATAACCGTCTCGAAACGATAACATTTTCAACCTAATTTGCAGAGCAACACATTATCGTGTCTGAGTAATTCAACTTATATTTGTATTTTGTACATTTTATTAAGTAATTATAAAACTGAACAGTTGTTTACTGTTACATATATTTATATTGTGTGTGTATTCATTTTTCCACGTGTAAATAAATCTTATCTCAATTACATTGACATCGATAATATATACATATTATGATTAAAAATTATTATTACTTACCGAAGTAAGAAATCCAGATCCGGGCGCTTGATCAATTCCAAGTAGCAGTCTAACAAACGTAATTAAATAGTCTTTTACAAAGGCCTGATACAACAACGTATCCAACATGGAAGCCGCAAACACACTTCCCGCAGCAAACGGAAGACGAAACATGTAGCTGATGTGGGAGCCCCTCTCCTTTTCTCTCTAGAAACCATAAATTATATAACATGCAATTATGCAGGATAATACAAACTTTATATATATTTATATCCTATCCTACAAATAACTTTTTACAAAATATATCTCATACTGACACTAACTGACATAAAAACCATAATAAATGTACTTATAAAATTATACAAAAATGAAGGATCAAACAAAATCAAAGTGCATTGTGTTTACTCATTTGTATCAAAGCTTGTCTTACTGTCTATCTAAACGTTTATTATCTTTAGTGGCCAGACCATAAAATCATAAGATAAAATAAAGCAGTACAACAAAAAAAAATGCATCAATCAATCATTTCTCATCTTTTTTCTAGGGGAAAAAAACATCAAGTCAGCAAAAAAATTACTAAATCTACAATCGCATTTTTTTATCTCTGAATTTGTTTTAAACTAAGAAGCACTTTCATTTCTGCTAATGGAAACCGGGAATATATAGGCTAAAAAACAAAACTATTGAAACTACAACCGCATTTTTTAACGCTGATTTATTTTTTTTTCTTACGAACCATTTATTATTTTTGCTAATGGAAACCGAGAACTGTTTGACTTGGACAACCTAAAGGAATTTTTTTGCCTAAAAATCTATTTGCTTGATACAAATGATGTTAGTGAAAAAGAGTACATTTTGGGTAAAAACTCATTCAATTGGGAAACTCATCAAAACGAATTAATTATATGCTCATTTCACAGAGGATTGGGTTTGAATAACATATATATTTTCAAATAGAGCAAAATTGTAAATGTTAAGTATTAAATAATATATGTATGTTTTTTTTATATATGCATACCCATAAATTTTTACTTAACTCGGCCTTTCTTTTGAACTCTGATATTTTCACCACCATCTTCACAAAGTAATCAGAAAGTAAATTAATATCCTGTTCAAAAAAATTGCAAGAAATTCAATCAAGTATTACTTTCTTTAAAACAAGTCACATGTAAATTTTTTTTCAGAAAATATGGATATGAAGGTGGTTAGATAAAAAAAATTGTGAAAAAGGTTGTCTTGTGTTATTTTAAAAAGGAATATATTTTTTTGAAGCAAAAATGTAAAGAAAAATGAAAGTGATGAAAGAGTGAACATGATCGTAATAATCATTTTTCCTGTGTTAAAAAGGATATTTTATTTTCGTAGTTTGACTGAAACTGAAAGGAAGTCTCTTTTATGCTTGACGTGACATGAAATAAGTAAAAAAAAAATTATCATCTTCAGCTTTCATTTTTTCAAGTCTACTGCTGCCAAGTGAATATTTTACATATATAACTTGTGTGCCTAATGCCTATAGAATAATTTGTTATGCATTTTTATCCCGGACCGTTTTCTTAGAATATTTCCCAAATGACTTTATTTACTTTGTTCGGCTTTAAAGTATTTTAAGCTATATGAACAAAAATATAGAGTACTTCTTGACTTTGACTTTCATAAAATCTCCTAGACTAATTTTTGATGCGGAAACGGTTTATAGCGGCTTTGAGGCAGGATCAATTTTCACAGCTAGGCTTAATATTTTTATTTCTTTTTTTATAAACAGCTTAATTTCTATGCTACGTTGTTTCATTTGTCGTGTCGTACCGTACCTAAATTATTTCGGGTTACGTTTTTATTGTAGTTTGTTATGCAAATGTGTCCTTTTTCAACCAAAAAGTAATTTTTTAAATTGATTTGAAGAAACCGCAAGATTCTAACTCCCAAAGGGAAAATACCATTTAATTTATCAAAAATCGTGGAAACCTTTGCCATTTTACAGACAACGTTGTAATTTAATTTATTACGAAGCAAAATTCCTGGAATAACCTTTTACATTGTAACTCTTATATAAAAATGTAATGCTAAATATAAAGAGAATTCGAAGAAAAGACTTGATTAATTTTTATAGAAAAATTGTATGGTGTATTATTAGAACTTTCACTTAAAATCCCTGTACGACTAGAGAAAGCACAGGATTTGGTGAAAGTTTTTCTTTAGGAACTTACTTTTTGCTGTGATTAAATTCTATGAATATGACACGTGCTTACTAACGACATTGTAAATGGAGGTTTTTATAAAATTA
>JAQFZG010001604.1:0-20236 GCA_034695465.1 Entomobrya nicoleti | reverse complement strand
TAGTGAAATCGAAAAATTGTCACGCCATAGATATATTCTTGTGAAGAAAGCTATATATGATGAGAGGCTGTTTTTTTGCTCCACTTCACTACCACTGCCTGAAATTTCGTATGCATATTGAACTAAAGGAAAAGCATCAGCATCGATGAACTGCTGATTTGTACTTCTTGTAAGATTTTATACATTTAGCCCTTCTGGCATTCTTAAGTAATATTGGTAGTGTGCCGATGGTGCACCTGTTTTGTGTCGATAGTGGCCATCTGTGTTAATCTCTAAGTACCATTTGTCAATAGTTAATGTAAATCTGATTATCTTATCACCCGAGAGGTCTTCATGTGAATTGCAGCAACCTTGCCAAGGCCACGTCACTGCCTAACATTTTCTTGACTTGTATTTTACCGTAACCTTGATCTCGCTAACAAAACAGATTGTACATTTCATTTTCTACACATGCCTTTCAGACGGCAATCATGCTGGTCGTATTTGATTTGTAACTTCTCTTATCATTTTTCATTATAATAATGTGACCTGACCTTTATCTTTAACTCTACACAGAAAATTCGCTAATTGTGCTGGAGTAATAAATTACTTATTTTACCAATTTGAAAAATAAACTACATGTGTTCTTTCATACTTTAATTCAGCAAACTTGCAAGTGTTTTTATTTCATGCAAAAAGAGTGTCGGTGATTTTATGAACAGTTGTCACTTATCACACATTTTTCACCATTTTCATTAAATCTACTTTCATCAGATTAGCTACCTAAAGTAGCTTGGTCCTTCGTATTACATTTATACAAATCATTCATTTCATTTCCAACAGGAAGAATTAGGAATGTAACAAGGACCTGGTTGATCAAAAACACACAAAAGAGTTGGATTATTACGCTTACATGGTTTTTACATAGATTGAATTTTGCAATAAATAATTAGGGGACAAACCAAGGCATGCAATTTATTTTTTGCGGATGTATTTCGATGAAAAAGGGGACAAGCCCGATTATTTTAGACGGATTACAATTATTTTCCCAATAAATTGTAGCTGTACGTATGACGGAAATTTAGTCAATTTGCACCAAAAAAATTATGTATTCGTCTTTATTTTGCTGCAGGCAACAACCTTACTTGTCTAGAACCTACCGGCTAAGAAAGCCCTCATCTAGGCTCATTATGCAACATCGCCATCGGTTGGTATTTACCAGGTAGAAAATTTGCTGTTAAATATTCGATACACCGATTCTTAGATACGCGCAGTAAAGATTCACAATCCAGAGTAAATGAAGTTTTAAACGTGGAATCAACAGAATGCTTTCATAAGACTAAAATCTACTGAAACTAATCATTCAAGGAAGAAATTTAATTGTGAATTCAAGAACAGTTAACCACTCTTTGCGGACAGAACAGGAAACTTCTGAAAACAAAGTAAACCTTACAAAGCAACCTGAAAACAATCACATGGGCTCCAACAAAGTAATTGGAATATCAAATAATGTGCAGAGGTGAGTATAAAGTAAGCATAAACCAGAATTTCATGAATTTGGCCAAAATTATGTAGAATTACAGACAATGATCTATTCTGGAGCGTTTATGGAAATAATCCAAAGACTACCGATGGACAGAATGAAAGGTTCATATAGTTTGACGAGCAAGTAGTACTTGAAAAAGAGCACAAGAACATGGATGCTGAACAGGTAGTCATGGATATAGGAAGAAAAGTAATGTAATAAAAGTGAAACCAACCAGCAGTCTGAGTCTAGTCTTAAAATCAATTATGATACAAACTTGACTTTAAACTGGTCTTTTCAAATATCAAATAAATTTCCAATTTTATATTAAATTAATTGGACTGCTAACTTAGCCATTACAAAATTTTAAAGCAATAAAATTTCTTTAGAAACTATTTCAAACAATTCGAGATTTATTCATTTTAAAATGGTGTTTTTTGTTGTAACTTGGTTAGTATACGATAAACTTGTACTATTATAAATTTTTCACTTAGCATTATTTTCCAGGTGTGAAGAATTTCGGCTTTTTGAGGTTGGAAATACGGAACACTGAATGGCAAGTAATTACAGGTATTTTGTGTGTACCACATTTACATGTCCGAATGAACATATTCTTAAGTTGGCTTTTGTTTAAGGAATTTAAATAATAATTTCGTAAAAGTTAGAATGTAATTATATATTCAAACGCATAATCGTTAATTAAGATTTACTCTACAATTTAGTATTTTTAGTTTTATTTAACTGAGTGTGTAGGTGGATAGTTGAAACATTTTCGATTCGACAAAAGCTCATTTCATTGCGTTGGTTTTATTTTAAAGCATCAACTTTACTTTAATTTTAAAGGGCTTTATCATAAACTGAATAGCAAAGTAATCATAAAACAAAAAGCTTTTAGAATTAAATGGTGACTATTCCTAGTTATATATGTAAAATACATCTGCGTTTTAAATAAGCTGACCAACGCGTCCTTCCTAACTTATCAAAAGTTAACTAACTGCAACCCAAAACAATCAAACAGAATTCGATCGCTCGATAAATCGTCATCAAAAGATGTTCCCCTCGTTTCCTTATTTTTAAGCAGAGGAAATCTTTTACAATCAAACAAAACAAATATTATCAAAGATACTAACAGTCCAACCAATGGAATTAAAAATATTATGTAAACTCCATTCTTCTCATGATTATCCAACAAATCGTCCGTTGTATTCTTAGTTGATAAAGTTTTGATTTCTGATTTGATACTAATTTTTCACTAAACTGTAACACTTATTACAATGCAAATAATACAAACTCCGACATGACACTTTTAATCGATACAGTCCATAACTACCAGTTTCGTAATGACGTCTACAATTCCCATTAAAGAACAGTTTGCAATAAAACATAATGGAGATTGAGAGAAATAAATTGTTCTTATATTATGCGTTCCAAATACTGTTCCACTTGTATGTATATATATTAAAATTATTTTTCATTGAACTTGGTATAGATTGTATTCCTTGTTCTATTCCTTCTGTTATTTCATAAGCCTATTGACAGTCCACGTCCCTTAATAACCCAAATTATGTTTACGATCACTGTCATTTAACAGAATTTTCAAAAC
This sequence comes from Entomobrya nicoleti, assembly GCA_034695465.1. Lineage (NCBI taxonomy): Eukaryota > Metazoa > Arthropoda > Collembola > Entomobryomorpha > Entomobryidae > Entomobrya > Entomobrya nicoleti. The sequence continues at coordinate 17,129 of JAQFZG010001604.1, read as the reverse complement.
TAAAACTAAGTAGTTACGAAACAAAAAGTTACATAACTTTAAAACTTTAACCAGCGGTTTTATGTTCACGGAATAAATTATGACAAACTGATATTTTGACAAGTTCTACAGCAATCAATGTGGACGTTTCTTACGTACGTAGCTTTTAAATCTCTTACAATTCCATTATATACAGTTAAATATAAGTTGGAAGGTTTTAGGATCAACTATTTAATGAAGAAACATTCTGATCGGCTACTGACACATTATATGACGTTTATGATTTGATAAATATTCTATGGAATTTAAAATGTCCTACTTGTTATAAAATGAAAAGCCCATTACGCAAAATATAAATATGTTCATGTCTTTGTTTGAAAAGTGTCTACATATTTAAAACTACAAAGCAAAATTTTGAAACCCACGCCTACATATAACCTGAATATATTTAAAAGTAGTTGAAATTAAATCGCAACCCCGTATCATTTTTGTTTTTCAGTTTATTATGACGACCTGCCAACAAGTTACAAGAGATTTCAAAAATATTACTGCTACTCCTTTTGTATGTTTTTTGTAATAATATTAAAATATTTTTGATGGCCCGTCTAAACATAAGACTGTTGGCCACATTTTTGATGTAGTTTTATAAAATACAAGTACTATTTGCATAGTCATCCTAAAATGCCTTTTTGTGGTATTTAACGATAATATAAGAAATTGCAGGACTGTAAATTCTTGCAGTAGGGCATCGCACACAAAACCAAATAAAAATAAATAAATACATAGCTCAAAATTGTACGTAATTTGATGTTTTGGTAATTTCGTAAATTAAAAAATAGCATCCACAAAATGCCTCTCAGAAATTCTAAGTTGTTGAACGAATACCTTCTCGCAAACTATACCGCCCAATTTATTTCTGGAGGAAGCAAATGCAGTTGGGATGAAAAAAAGTCTAAACTCACTCTTCATAATGCTCCATACATCTTTTGTATTCTTCTGGGTATAACCTTTGGGATAGTTGGGGCTTGCAATGCAGGACATCTGTCACTAGGAAAAACTTTCCGCACTAACTATATTGGTGTGGGAGTCGTATTTACTAGTGGACCATTTATAGTCTATTTCTACACACTGAATTACATGTTGCATCGGCAACAAATGGAACTTCTCTTTAACAATCTTTTGAAGATTGAACCGAAATGCAAAGGTGAAACCAAAGCTTCGAGAATAACTTTGATGTTCAATTCGTAACAATTCTGATAGTCTCAGCGCATTTAAGTTTTTATTTTCAAATTCAGATTTCACACTTTGGAGATCCGGAAACATCCAAATGGCTCAAATTTCATGCTGGATGCTTCGCACAATGGGAATTTGGGAAATATCTGTATCGATTGCGCTGGGAGCAATGCTTTTGCCAGAGTTGCCATTCAATATATTCGCAAATGGCTTGGGACGCTGGATGTTTCAGAAACTTCGTACCTTGTTGCTACCAGGATGGTGCCTGGAAAAATGCATTGTATTTTCGGCAAACCTAATTATGTGGACGAATCACGTTAAAATTTCACTTGCTGGAGCAATCGAAATAATCATCATTTCCTCTTGCTTAGTTGTACTTATTAAGCAATTCGAAAGTGATCTAGGAAGGTATGGCTACTTCAGAAAAGATACAATTGAGTTTTATAGACAAATTCAGTTGTTGGTTGACTTATTCAATCATATAATGTCAACACAACTTGTCGTAACACTAGCTGCATTTGGCTGTAATCAAATAGCTGCAGCGTTACAACTGATCCAATCAGTAGTATTATCTGCAAGTAAAAATGAAGTCACTTTGAACGACTATGCTGTAAAATTTGCAATGAGTGCATTTGCTTTTAGCGTTCTTTGCAATTTACTTGTTATCATTAACTTCCTTTTTGGATGCTGTGCACAAGTTCATCATACATCTTATAAAGGTCTGTCCAAGTTACGAAAACGACAACAATTCAAAACTTCAAAACGGTATTCAAAAGTGGTTCAGTCTTTACCAATCCTTAGAATTAGGTTTGGTACTATGAATTACCTTGAGATGCAAACACCAATTGTTTTTCAGATGTTTTTGGTTCAAAGATTTGCTGATTATTTGCTACTTAAATGAAGGTCGTAACCAGAGTGTAATAATTTCCTGAAGTGGACCTAGATAAGGAAAAATGGGTTTGTTAACACAAACATTTCTGTAAGTTGTTAGACATTTTTGCAATCCAGTTTTCTTCATTTAAAATACACTGAAATCAATCAATGTTGTAAGATTTTGAAGCTTTATATATGAAAGCTATTCTAGTAGCCTTAACCTTGCTTTAACCATAACAAAAGACGTGTGTATAATACTTGCTGCATAAAGTCACGTTCTGATTTTTATTTTTTTAAATACATGGTTTTATTTTAAGACGGTTAAATATTCCTCAATAATAAACCTCTGTACATCGTTTGCCCAATAAAAATGCTTATAAGAAAGTTTACAATAAGCTATTTTGGAGCATATAATAGAATATCTCAAGGATTACAAGATACACGTATAATCTGCCAAAAAAACTAACATTCGTTTGTATATTTTTCATTTGTGCAAAATATTTGAAGTTCAGAATAAATATTTTTCACATATGCAAAAAACGCAGTTTTGTCCCGTTGTCAATTATTTTATACAGCTGAAAGTAAATTCTTCGTCCTAAACTAGTCGAATTACATGTTGGTTTACTTGAAGTAAAAACGATATGCCATACCACAAAAACGTTTAAATCCTGTCCCAAAACGATACATTTACTATATCGTTTCAGTTCGTAGTACTGGCCATGCGCCTTATAGCCCGATAGTAAGACTGCTGTTCAATTACAATCCTGAAACATCGTTCCGATAGTATTGCAATTTAAATACTTCCCATACTAATGGTAGGTGAACTTATAACATTCTTTATGCTCAATACAAACTCTGGCATGCCTCTTTTAATTGAAGATATCCACAACTGCCAGTTTCTTAGTAACGTCTGCCCTTTCCAATAAAAGAAAAGTTCTCTATAAAACATGTTTGCAATTGAATGCTGGGAACGGTTTCCTTTTGGCGAAAACAACCAACGAATATCACAATATTCTCCACCAAATTGGGACAAATAAAATGTTCTTATATCATATGTTCCAAACACCATTCCTCTTTTATAGATATTAAACTGGTTTTTAAAGAACTTGCTATATTGCCAAACGGTATAGGAGCTCTTTGTAAAGTAACTTTTGTAATATTCTCATTTCGAAAATGTTTACTCAAACAACATTCCCAAGTATAAATATTACCAAAACCATTTGACTTGACATATGACTTCGTAGCATTAGTATAACAATTGGGATGTCTTGACACACCAAACTCTGATACAAACTGAAAGACTTTTTCCAAAATCCAAATGCTTTTGTTTGATTGGTTGCCTTTAAAAAACAAGGAACTTCAATCGGCCTTTCGTATAATATGCTAACTTTATAAGCCACATTTACGCTAGTTGTCAAACATGCACAAATTAAAATATAAATAATTAAGAGGTACTTTGGAATGAAAATGAATTTAAAATATTGCAGCAAAGTCAAAAGCTTGAATCAAAATGCATATCTTGATGAAAGTAATCACGGTTGCGGTAATCTTGCGGTTGGCACGTGCAGTAGAATAGTCTAAGAAACGTGAGGAAAAACGTCATTTTGCACAGAAAATGTAATATTAGGTGGGGAACCTTATCAATATCTACCTACAAATAGACCCATAATGAGGGTAAGCTGCTTTATGTGTACCAAATCAATCGATTAGCGTATGATTATCCAAATGACAAAAATAGTTTTATTTATTTTACATTACGCTATATAAATATATTGTGCTTTTAGAATTTCTGTTTCAAACTAACTGAATGTTTTTGTAAAGTAGCTTACCCATCAATACCCTTTTAAAAGGGCTCTTTAATTTATCAAATCTTTAATGCTGGACTAGATAGGGCCAACCAGTCATATAAGCGCAAGCCTTTTAATTTTTAAACTCTCTTATATATCCTTTCAGCGTTCTTTTAAAACGCTCCAATTATTTTTAGTTAAAATCTACCGTCATATTCGTGACCGTACAAAAATCCGACAAGTATAATTCCCAATTGAATAATTAATATATAGGTCGAGTCCAGCGGTCACACATATCTATCTCAGTTACCGCGCACACAAGCCACTCAATTTTTAATTATTGACTTCTTTTCTAAAAGCCTTTGAATGTTTCCAAATTATGCATGAACACCAATTTATCTCCTCAACGTACATTCTGCTTCCATTCCATGATACGTAGATGGACAACGCCCGAATAAAAACCAATCAAGTGTTTTTAGAATTAAATTGATGAGCTTCTCACAACCACCATATTCGGTCAAACTTCACCCTTGAAATTTTTTAGTATGTCACAAAGGTTTGAGAAATACACAGCTCAAAATGTTATTTCCTTCTACATTTTCAAATAAAAAAGGGTCTATTGGCCCTTTTATTAAAAATCCACAAAATATACGACCTTTGGAACATTTTACCTTACCAGTATTCCCATAAGCTACACAAATTTGAGGTCAAATCTCCCTCAACCATAAAATATATTTGGCTAAAATTTGCAATTGCAGTTTCATTTACTTTGTCAAGTTTTCTTCAAATGCAGCATATAAATAGCGCTATCACAGTGCCCCACTATTTACAATGCTGGTTTTACATTTTATTTTCAAGTTGTGGCTGCTACACAATTTACGATCAGTTGAAAAATTCTCACGACATTGTTGCTTTATTAAACGGGATGCTACATTTTGAAAAAAGCCATCAAAAAGGTAATACATCCAAAACAAATGCTAAATCACTCACAAAACTAACAAATATATATTTCATTCTTTTTTTCCTCAAAAAGTAAATCTAAAACCCGAACAACCCAGCCTCCGGAAACGGTTAACCACAACTCTCGTAAAAGTCGTTACATTTGGCACATTTATAATTCCCTTGGTTGGCCAGCTCTCCTTTTTCAAACGACCTTGTGTACCAATTCAACCTGGAATCTTTTTGATTGGCAAATGCAACAATATAAACGACACCACTCGTTTTATTCCTGTAAACTCACCCTTTTACCATAATTCTCTACCACTGCCTTCATTACTGACTATGTGCATTTTGGGAACTTATACCCTATTTTCCCGAGCTTACATGCTGAACAGTTTTATAGCTCAAATGCTGATTGGCCTTGTCATCAAATCATATTGCTTACATTCATACATCCTATTTGTACAGCAAATATCCACAAAAATATCGATTTCAGTTTCGCATCAATTTCACCTTGGCTGCAAATATTATAATCAACTGCAAATTTTTGTCAAAAACTACAACAGCGTTTATAAACGGAGCACAGTTGGCGTTCTTGTTTTTATCGTTGGAGAAGCCATTCTCAGTTTGTATGCTTGCATCAGTTTGGGTAAATTTTTGTCTATGGAACGACGCCTAATTTTTGGTTATACTGCAAATGACATGATTTGGTCTGTTATGATCATTTTTGATATATTGGCTAACATATATGAAGAGTCGAAAGTATATTTGAAATCTCTTAATGACAACTATCAGAGTGAGTTGATTGGGAAAAAGGTGAACAGAAAGTTATTGAGAAGCTTTGCTCCCCTAAAGATTTCACTGGGCAGTGGAAATTTTGTGGAAGCTAGTACTCCACCGACATGTCAGCAGATGATAATTGAGCAAACTGTTGATTTAACTCTTCTAAACTAAAATATCTAATAATTAGAATTAAAAGTTATACCTGTAGTATATAAAGCGCAAATAAAATAACGGTTAGTGTGTAAGTTAATCTTGTAAAATGAAAATTATCCAAAAATTAAATAATTAATATTAGAGGGAATGATGAGGCCATATATATTAACTTGTTTGACGGAAAAGGTATTGAATACAATTAAAAAATAAACCTGGTAAATTAATTAGAGAGACAATTATACGAAAACCGTAAAAAAGTGCTTAACATTTTTTCTCCGTTATAGAATAATCTAATCTCCTTTACGAACTAAATAATTTGCACGATCGAATACATTATTTAGCTTTTAGAATGGCCCTCAAGTATATTAAATTTTAACAAGTTATTTAATAGCGCCAACCAGTCGAAGAAGATAAAAAATAATTTAGCTTTTAAACTCTTACAATTCCTATGCTTATAACTCTGCAATTCTTCTTACTTAAATTTACCGTCAGCTCTAGGACTGTAAAAATACCATTACCATTTTTCTTATTGATCCTCAAATCAAATAATATATGAACACTTTTTGCTCTGCGATTATATTAAAACGGAGTGTCTACATTAACCATATTCGAGTAACCGAAGCTATATTCTTTTCGCTATTCTGAAAAACTCACCAGCAATCCAAAAGTATGCATAAATATTTTATTTTTCTGCTAACTTCACAATAGTCTCCATAACCATAATACTTAAACCACGAAAAAATCTAAAAGTATTTTAAAGCTTATATTAAATCGTTTTACACAAAAAAATCTTTGGCTTTGCTTGAATTTTTTTAACGTTGCTTAAGAAATACGTATTGCAATATGCTACCTAACCCGATTATTTTTTTGTGAAAAACTATGGTTTTCGTATAGTTCTAATATGTTGCTTCTTTCGTATATCTGATAAACCCATCAAAAAAAAACACGTATTATTGGCTACTATGCGATGGGAAACGTGGAGTAAAATAGAATATTTGACTTTAAAACAAACCTGTCTAAGTATCTGTATGCAGGTAAGTTACATATATGCTGATTTACAAATATTTACTGTCAAATAAACAGCGTATGATTTAAGAAACTTCCCTCTTATATACTTATCAGAAAGATGTTTGTTTATTTTTCTTTGTTTAAGCCATTTAAAACATTTAAAATAAATCTGTTTCGTATTGAATGTATCCTATAAAAAGCAAGTTATATTATTATTTAAGGTAAAATATTAATCAAATCAATAGACCATAGTTTGTGCTACACCCAGAATTAATGTTGGTGAATCCGTGTTATTTTAAATCAAAGTAGAATCTCAACAACTACCAAGACAGACTATATTTTAATTTATGATATCCAAAAGGAAGTTAGAACTACAAACAAGAACTCAGTGTAGTGACACATTCTGAATATTTAGTAATAACTTAATATTTCTTTTACCAAACAGGCAAATTGCTTTAAAAAGCTCTTCAAATTTTATTTTCTAAAGCTTCAAACATATTTTTATTAAGGCAAAATTTAGCAGTCTCTATTTTTGAGTAATGTGTAATAATTTTGGCAATGCTGTCAACTTTTGTGTTTAAAGATTAACAAATGGTAAGAAAACGAATAGCAATTCTAATCTAATTCTAAGGAAAACTCACATTGACAATGACGTAATTCAATATATTGTAATTATTAAAAGAAACACATTGCTTCAACATGTGAAACTAAATGCTATTCTACGAATTTAATTTTAAAACGTTTTATTGACAATGCTTAGCTTTAAGATTTAAAAAATTGAATAATTATAGTGCTGTGTATATAAATATTTTCATCAAAATTACGAGTTAATCGGTTTTGAACTTCAACGTCACATTTGAAGTTGAATAATTTTTGGATGATTTATCAAGGATGAATCGATTTATCTTTATCCATTAACGATATAAAAAATATACGTGTCAACGACAAAATTAATAATTTTTAACGATGTATTAAAGAGCTTTGCAAATAAGGCTTGCAAAAAGGTTGTCATCTTCAGCAAATACGGATGCCCCGTTTTGGGTAGTAGCAATTATTGCTCTTTAAAACGTTGACTTAATAGTTTACTCAGTTTACTGAGATGTTGTTTTTAAATTTTGGCGTTAGCGAATTTTTTGCACTAAAAATTAGGCAGACATTTGTCAAAAAATCTATCGTATTATGCGGCTTGCTACATGACTTGAACTTGACTTGCTTTGTTTCACATGAACGAAGTTCTGGAAATAGAAATATCTTATTTGCGATTTCCACATTTATGCACTACGTGACTGTTAACAGTTATATCTAAATACTGCATTGAAACCTTGACCTAGAGCTTACGTTTTCGTGTTAACCTAGAAATTATTATCAATTAGTCATGCTTTAGGCTAATGTTTAATTCAACATCTGTTGCAGCTGCCATCAACCAGGAAAAACTAACAGATGAAGAGCCAGTTTATAATTACGTAACTAAACAATGTATCATTTTAAAAAGAACAATTAGTTATGCTGTTTTGTTAGGGGTTCATTTGGTACGCCATAATTTATCCCAATGATTTTGTTGAATATACATGAACGTGTGAATTGCAGTAAAACCAAGCGTTTTAATCAAAGTGAAGTTTATTTACAAAATGTCAATAATAAAACAATATCTCACTATACCATGTGTCAAACTTATGCATATTTCTGCGATCCGGCAACAAAATCAATATTATCGCAACATATATCTGGAAACCATGTCTACACGATAAAGATTTCTTTTCGGTTTATTTTCGTTAATTGCTAGTCAAGGTGATAACGTGGGTTTGTCCCAGTCACGTATATCACATACACTCTTATCTGCATTTGTATAGAAACATAAGCTAAAAATATCAAGGAATAAAACATATGCTCATAGTCCGAACAAAAACAGCATACATCTTTGACAAACATTGAAGCAATCATCATAGAATATATACAACTTGCGCTGCGCATTATGAGTTTGCTATTAAATTTTATTGAAAAGCATGAAAATATTTGGCAATATTTTAATGAAAAAATAGTTGTTTATTAGTGAGTATTAACATTAAGTCATTAACAATAAATAACAATAAAATAAAAGGTTTAGCTCTTAATCACAAAATAACACCTTAAATCACTTCAGTTTTAATTTAAATTGACAGTAGTCAGTATCTTTTCGTGCCTCCATATTCAATACTCCTTTGGCTTCTACTAATTTCTTTGTCAAGGTAATTCATCCACACATTTTTATTCGAACCGAAAACTTTCATAGCCTTTTGCGTTGCTGGAGAAAATAGCGGTTTCACTGCATTTAATACCATATCGAAGGATGGTGGAGCTAACATTTGAAAAAATTCAAATGTTTAAAAAGTCGATCGATTTAATTTAACATGAATATATTTTTAATATTTAAATTAGCTTACTGTTTATGTGAATGACTTCATCCACGCCTCCAGGATACCGATCTTCATACGTCCTTACAAAATTTATGTAAGCTGGTAAACACAACGGGCATGCATGCTGAATTTGATTGAATCCATCCATGTTGAAAATAACCTTGACTTGTGTCGCGTTATTGCCCTTGTACAGCTCATCAATAACTCGCAAATACAACTCGTCCATAATCTTATTCATGTAGCGCTGCAGTCTTGGCATTTTCCCTGTGATAGCCAATCTTCTGATATTCCACTGTCCGAATGGTACAGCTGCAATTGGACGGCCATGTTTGTCGTGAGTATTACTTGTATACGGGTAATCCATTCTCATATCTGACCAATCTTCTTGATGAATCGTGTCCATCTTTTGTTCTCGTCTCCATCTCAAGTTACTTTTCAACATTTGTTCAGCTTGTTGAATATTCAGATTCCGAGCACGTAACCAACGAATCAGGTAGATATCATGTTTCATGTATGACTTGGGAAGAATTGGGATGACCCGTCGTCTGAACTTGGAAAGGGCGTGCACTTCATAAGATGTCAGTGTTAAGTCTTCTTCAAAGCTTACACTTTGTACATCGGTAACGTAAATAGTAATTAGTTGGAGCTGGAGTATAGCCAGGCACACTACACGTTTCACTGAAAATTCCATGATTGCGACTTTGTTAATATAATGGAATGTGTGAGACTTCTTTTGGTATATGTGCTGTTGAATTACTGGAGGAAAACTGGTTAAGGTTAAAGCATTAGCTCATTGTTTTTATATAAAATTGATTCCATGTTATAAATTAGCAGTCGTTTGTATTGAAAGTGTACTTAATTCTCAATCTTTTGATATACGTGATCACAGCCCAAGTGACGTAGCACTCGTCATTGACACGACAATCGATAAACTCAGAACTTACGAAACACTAAATGACTACGTGCCTATCAGTAACTGGGACTAACCTACGTCACCAAGCTTTGTAAATTGCACTTCGAATTCAAGAGATATAACATACTGTGTGCTGTAAAACATACTAGTCCTTAATAAAGCTTGTTATAACAGCAAAGGTTGCATAAAATGAATATAAATGGCCATTAATCACCTATCAGTCTGCAATACAAAACTGCAATTAGTAAAGCCTTACTTTCGCCTCGTATGATTTTGCAGACCTCAGAAAAACAGATGATATCAGCTAATGATCTCAATTGCACTCGTATATGTGCACGTAACACAACTTATTAGGAATACGAATTGAAAAATTAGTTATTCGATTTGCAAGACTTGTACTTAAGATTTCGTATTACAATACTGGATCGAAATATGAAATTGGTGTAATGAGTACTCCTGATTCACTAATTTACTATTCACAATTTTTCATACAACTTTAATATAAAGTTGTAACAAAAAACCCTGATATTAACTAAACCATTGAAACAACTGTGTTAAATTGTGCTTTAATTTTTTTGTGAAACTTGTTCACAGTTATTTTTAAGAGATAATGGAGATTAAAACGTTTTCAATCTTGTTATTTGTAAGCAACGTTTGAATTATTTCTGGTATTTTTTCAATGAACATTTTGAGGTTGGTTATTTGGATTTTAAAAACGTATAACAACTTTGTTTACAAAGTTCGATACATTTGGCGCAACTCAGTTATTGGCGTTTCAAGTTTATCACACGATTATTTGGAGTAAAATATTGGACATTTTTGTAAAATAATTAGAACATTCATTTAAAAAACAAAGCAATTACTTTTTAACAGCAACAGAAAACTAGGCTGGAAAACTGTTTTTGAAGTTTTAAGTTAATAATGCGTGAAACAATTTAAACCCCTAAATGCGAAATAACTCTTGTCAATGGGTCAACAAAAATTATGGCTATTTGATATATAAAGTTTCGAAACTACAACAGAATCATTTAATTTTTAGCATGTTTTTCCTTCAGCATAATACTTACTCTTTGCAAACTTTTACGATGTAACGGACCTCCAAAACTATTATTTATGCTTTAAAAAAGTTAGAAGCAGTTTTACAAGTTTCAACTTCATGCGCAATACTATTTGTCGATTTATGTATTATGGTGTATTGAGGAGTTTTTGATGTTGGCTTGTTCACTTTGAGATTATGGCAAACCTAATATTATTGTGAGGTAACCTAAAATTTCCACTTATTTTTTGAATTTAAACGTATGTGTAATTAAAAGCTTTAAACATCTAGTTGTTTTCAAAACATCTAGAAATTAATAAAATTATGTAGAATCAGCAATTTAGGCTATGAACTATATAACTACCTAAAGAACTAACTGGCAAATAATAGCGAGAAAAATATCTCGGTGATCATACCAAAATATTAATGTTTGTGCTAAATTAAGATTACCTTACAGAAAACATTTGGGTAACATATTACATATTGAGCATTTAAAATAGAAGTATTCATAGGATTAATTTATGCGCAAAACCAGGTCAATTTAGTCAGGTATATATACAACAGTAAAACTAAAACCCTAATGTTGGTTTTGTTTGTCTAACGTTTCTGCTAAGTTATGAATAAATGCATAAAACATCATAAGTTACTATTGTATACATACTATAGCTACAAGATGACTGTCATAAATTAAAAAATAATAAATATATTTGGACATTTAGGGACATTTGTACACTTTGATGTAGTTGTTGCACAGCTGTTAGTTATTAACTAATATGATACCACATTACTAAATCGTGGTTTGTTTAAAGATGTGTTATCTTTATAGTTTGGGTATGCAGTCATTCTATTCGTAATATACATTAAGGAACAAAAAATTATGTGTTAATGTTCAACTTACATAGAAAAAAGCAAACATAATTTTCTTGTATTAAGAAAAAATTGATTTCTTCGGCTTTGAATTATTTTCATCGTTTTTTATTTGGAAATCAACTTAATTTGAACTCATTTCTTACAAAGTGCATGCAGAATTGAGCAAGTCTTACTTTCGGGCATACACAGTTATGTTCTAGGCATGTAAATTCAGAGCAATAAAATGTTAGATTATAAAATGGTTCTCCAAGAAATGGGTTTTATTCTAAAATAGCACACTTATCCCTTGCACACGCTTAGCATAGGTTATCATGGAAATTCATAGTTCACGCGTCATACATGTGTTTACGTAAAAACTAGAACAAAACTGGCTTATATACTACTTCCGTTGATATTGGTTCCATCTCATGTTAATATTACTTTTTTAAATCGATATCTTAAATAAATAAGTAGATATTTTAAGACGACTTCTCTAAAAAATATAACATTTGCGCTGCGCTCACTTCCTATACTGGAATAGTTTTATATTTTAACCAGTTATAGAACTAAAATATAATGCAACATTCGTTTATACCTGACTTGACATATAAAATTACATTTATCCAAACCATATTTAAATCGATCTCTGCTTCCGTCCTGCCAAAGCTTTAAATATATTATTATTCTTCTACGCAATAAGTTTGACTATAGAAAAACCCGTGTAAAATATATTATAGAAAGAATAGACTTTAGTTTACCAAATCAAATTTCAAAAACCAGTTAATTTTTCAAATCGCTCCCAAGTTCTAAAAAATTTACTATGGAAACTTACATTTCCCGTGACAAGCGTATACTTATCAAATACAATAAATTCCCCCATATTATCGGTGCTTTTCCACCAATCTACTGCAACAAGTCCCAGAAATTCGTTGTGCTTAAAACTGGCCCACAACTTTACATATTTCCTTTACTTTTCTTTGCACTGTCTGTTGATCTACTAGACTTATGGATAAAGGTGTCACCAGGTATTACTTCACAAAGTGTTCTACCACAAGATTTTATGAACTTTTATAATCACACTGTATCTAGAACATGTGGGTGTGTTCTAGGCTGGCTATTTTACTTTCAAATGGACGACCTTATGCATTTTTCGGACGTAATGTTCACAATGGAAAAATATTTTGAAGGTAGATACATATTTTTTTACAAATTCAATCTAATATAATATCTTTGTGTAAATCTAACAGTAACTTTTGTATTTAGGTGGGCAAAAATTAGTAAATTGTAATGACAAGGAAGCCAAAAAACGCCACCGAATTCTTACACTTGGCTACATATTTATTCATATACAGCCTATATTCCCAACTATATTATATTTCAAGGAGCCTTTTAGTGTTCGATATTGGCCTATTCGATTTAAAGATTTTTTCATAAATTCTAACTCGATAAAATACGCAGTAGTATTTTTAGGAGCCCTTTTCGACATTACAGCTTCAATATTTGTAGTGTTTCCAACTGGTTTTATAGTTGCAATGCTAATAATATATTTTGCAAAGTTAAAACTGTGGTTGGACCAAATCAACAAAAGTATAAATATTGGGGGACCTTCGGAAACTGCATTAAGAAAGTTTAAAATAATTGCACTAGTGACCCAATTTGGATTTAGTTGTCTATCTGCAGAAATTTTGCCTGGTATTTATTCGGTAGGTTATGTATTTTCCACTGTGACGCTAGCAGCATTGTTCAAGCGGAGTGCAGGTATGCCGTTTGAGGTTCAGTTGAATTGTTTTGGAGCGTTGGTTATTATACTTATAACAATGAATTCGGTTATTAATGTGGCTGGCGAAATACTAACTACTTCCCAGAGTACGAAGCATGCGTTTATAAATGCAAAAAAGAAGGAATTAAGAAAGAGTATGAGGGCTTGTAGAGATGTGAGAATTTATTTTAATTCAGTGTTCTTCATGGAGAAGGGGACGTACACGGTATTTGTACATACGGTTATTAATAACACAATTACGTTTATTTTGGCCACGTAAGCAGAGGATTTTTCAGTTGAGACGCACAAATCAAGTAATCAATCTCCCTTTATCCACCAAAAGTACGTAATTCTGAAAATAAAATATTTTAAAAGAATTTACAAAGATAAAGTACCCATTTTGTAATATCGATTTTTATTGTTTTTAAACCAACGTTTTAAATATCTGTTAAAATATTATCATCCGTTTTAGTTTATCGATTCTTCAACAAAAGAAACTTTTACAATATTTTCTTTACTAATACTTAAATAATTAATATAAGTTTTTTGGCTTTTATTTTAAACTGCACAATATATTTCATATAAATGTTTAGCCATTAAAATACCATTTGCAAAGAGTCATGCTTATTATTCCATCTATTTATTTATGGCATGTTTAATGGCTAACTTGGTATATTTTTGCAGAGTTTCAAAAGATCAAATAGATGCAAAATATTCCACTTGGAACCTAAATAAAAAAAATACCTAAAATAATACTCAAAATAATTCACACGTTGCATTTGTGAAAGTCTTGATAGTTGAATTCGAGCAAAAAATGTGAGATTCTGGTTTAAATGCCTATACTGTATCAGTTAAACACCTGTTTCAGTAGATTGAGTCACGAAATCAATTGGAAGAGCAGACTCAGTTATTACTTGCATGTTCTATCAAATTTTCATTTTCAATGGTAACAGCATGTAGATTTTTTATTAAAAAATTACTGGGTGCATCGTAATTATGCAGATAATTTTGTGGCATAAGCGAGAATTTACCAGCTGGTATTAAGACCTTTATTACATGTAAACTTACAGACATCAATGTAACACTTATTATACCATAAAACAATGCCAGATGAAACAATTACTTATAGTGTTTCATTACTGAAGTGTCAATGACTGATTGTGAGTATGCATGATTAATGGTACAATTATATCATATACTAAATGTACCCCAATATCAAACGCAGTCTGGAAAATTTTAATAATTAAATTTGTGGTTTTATTTGAGAGTATTAAAATGAGTATTTGAGACTTTGTATAAATATTACTTAAAAATATATGTTGTCTAAAAAGATTTTAAAAACATTCCTTTGATCTAATCTACTTTAAAAGCCGTTTATAACATTTTTCGATAATCATTCTTTTTAATATTTAGTATCTTTTAGTTCCACCGTACTCAATACTTCGTTCGTTCCGACTGATTTCCCCGTCGAGATATTTCATCCATACATTTTTATTGGAACCAAAAACTTTCATGGACTTCTGCGTTGTTGGGGATAAAAGCGGCCTCACTACATTTAGTACCATATCAAAAGTTGGTGGCGCTAAAATAAGGAAGTCAAATATTAAAAACGTTGACAGGATTTAGCTATCATGTAAGTTTTTAAATGTCTAAATTAGCTTACTGTTAATATGAATAACTTGATCAACGCCTCCAGGATACCGATCCTCATACGTCCTCACAAAATTCGTGTAAGCAGGCAAACACAACGGACAGGCATGTTGAATCTGATTGAATCCATCCATGTTGAAAATAACCTTGACTTGTGTTGCGTTATTGCCTTTGTATAGCTCATCAATTACCCGCAAGTACAACTCGTCCATAATCTTATTCATGTAACGCTGTAACCTTGGCATTTTGCCTGTAATAGCCATTCTTCTGACATTCCACATTCCAAAAGGTACTGCAGCAATTGGATGGCCGTGTTTGTCGTGAGTATTACTTGTGTACGGGAAATCCATCTTCATATCTGACCAATCCTCCTGATGAATTCCATCCATGTTTTGTTCCCGTCTCCATCTCAAATTGCTTTTCAGCATTTGCTCGGCTTGTTGAATGTTGAGATTTCGAGCACGCAGCCATCGAATAAGGTAAATATCGTGTTTCATGTAAGCCTTTGGAAGAATTGGTATGACCCTGCGTCTGAACTTGGACAGAGCGTGCACTTCCGATGAAGTCAACGTTAAATCTTCCTCAAAGCTGACACTTTGTGCTTCGTTTACATAAAGTGAGATTATTTGCAGCTGG
Source organism: Entomobrya nicoleti (assembly GCA_034695465.1). Taxonomy (NCBI): domain Eukaryota; kingdom Metazoa; phylum Arthropoda; class Collembola; order Entomobryomorpha; family Entomobryidae; genus Entomobrya; species Entomobrya nicoleti. Next base: position 1,138 of record JAQFZG010001604.1, on the reverse strand, counting down.
AGTATAGCCAGACACACTACACGTTTCACTGAAAGTTCCATTATAGCGGTTATATTAAACAAGATTGAATTTTGGAGACTCCTTTTTGTATTTGTGCTGTTCAATTGCTGGAGAAGGACTGGTTGAAGCTAAAACTTTAGCACATTGTTTTTATATAAAAAATTACATCATGTGTATAAACTAGTAGTCGTTGGCATTATGAGTGTACTTAATTCCCAATCGTTTGGTATACGTGATCTGAGCAGAAGTCACGTAGCATTTGTCATTGACACGACAATCGATGACGCTAAAACTTATGAAAATCTAAATGATTACGTGCCTATCGGTAAATGGGACTAAGCTTTGTGTGTTGTACTTCTGGATCCAGAGTTTGTTATAAGGTTCTGTGGTGTAGTACATAGTATTCGTTATTAATTTGCAAAGGTCGGATAAAATGAATACAAACGACCATTAATCTTATTTCAGTCTGGTATGTACAGACGGTTGAGCATGGGCTCACTTTCGCTTCATATAACTTTGCCCGTTACAGGAAACGTTGTGCTACTGGCTTATTGTCTCACTCGTGCTTGTGTATGTACACGTAACCCTACTTATTAGGAATACAAATGGAATAATTACTTATTTGACTCTCGAAAGCCTTGTACAAAAGTTCTTGTAGTAATAATTGATGAACAAAATCCATAATTTTTAACGAAAAATTTGTAATAATTTTGTAAAACATTTTAAAAGCTTAATAGTCTTTAAACCCATATATATTTTACAGACACAATTGATTTATTTGTCAGAGTAATAATCTGGATATATATGGTAAAAGGTTCGTGAACTATGGTTGTCAAAGTAATACAGCATTTATCAAATTAGTCTTTAAAATGTAAAAATAGGTAAGTCGAGTTACTTTCCATAAATAAATTTTGCGGAGCACGCCATTTCATACAACGAACTCGGTTTTTCTTAAACTTGGTGAATAAAGAGTTAGTATTTGTTTCATAAGCAAAACGTTTTTTTTTCTCTTGTGGCGCAAAACTCCCTAGCCAATAAATAACCCATTCTCATTCCACTAATAAAGCTTGTACAAAATAGGTCTGGACAAATTTTGACGCTTATTTCCCAATAACTGAAAATTTTCGTGACTTCGATG
>JAQFZG010001603.1:0-20248 GCA_034695465.1 Entomobrya nicoleti | reverse complement strand
TGTTATACATTCTACAAAAACATTTCATTCATTTTTTTAACACCCAAAATGAGAATTTAGTAAATAGTAAAGAGAAAGTATTACTAAGGACGCCAGGGACGAGACCTCCAACGGTTTCGATAACCATAATACTTCAAAATGCAGTCTCCAGTTTTACTATCTCGCCATGTATTTCCACCAGGGCAATCGTAAGGGACGCATTTTAGTCCTCTTATGTGCCAAAATTGGTCTTCTGGACACTCTTGTTCTTCGGGTAGCAGTTCATCGTACTCATACTCATATTCATCGTCGTCCTCTTTTTCTTGTTGACTTTCCCCATTTTCAGTGGAACTTTTCACTGTTTCTCTTTCTTGTTCACTTTGTAGCTGTTCTTCGTGCAACTGATGATTGGCTGCAGTTTCAGAAATGGGTCCATGCTCTTCAAAATTTCTTTTTTCCACAACTGACTCTCGTTCATCAATGTCGGCAGCTTCTAAAATGTCTCCAATTTCCTTCAAAGCAATCTCTGAATTTCCAACAGCTGAAGCTTCCCGTGCCAGTTCTGGTTTCCAATTACCCCCCGCTTTTCTCGCCCAAATGGGCATTGCCAATAACTTAAAATCGTGATTTTGCAGAACTGAGGAGGACTGGGGTGCTGCACCACCACTCACAACTACTGGTTTAGTGTAAACTTGCCCAATAGCTTCGTAAAGGAGAAACACCGTAACGGTTAACTGAAGACGCACACAAAGGCGACGAATTTTTATAGTAGCCACCATTGTTTTCTTATTTATTCAGCTATTTTTTTCTCAAGTAGGTTTCCTGTCAAAGTAATTAAGATTGTCAGTGATGAAACTCGAAACATTTGGTTCAGTGACAAAACAATGAGCTGATGAAGCTGAGGTTGCAAATGCCTTCTGTTTATATGACTTGTGTTTCAATAATCAAGTTGTTCTATTTCAACTGTGCGTTTGTTTGGATGTGTGGAATAAAACAGAAAAAAGAAAACTGGAACAATAACAGGCGGTTGATCAGTCACACCACCAAAAATGCTGATGTCTATTTATAAAATATTCTGACGAAAATTACAACGTAACGAAGAGAGCTACGCGTATAAATACATGACTCATGAAATTATAATGATAGATCCAAAAAAATGAATCTAAATTGATTGAAGGAACAACTTCGACCTAATCAATTAAAATGGCAGTGGCAGAAAACAACGTTTTCTCTCTGTCGTCTGAATTTTATATATATACACGATTTTCCATGCGAATTTTTTTGTACGTGAATTCATTCTGCAAACCACTCAAGTAATTGCCACAATAAACCAAGTGTATTGCTCTTCTTTGTAACGCATTTATGAAGACTTTTTGCAGTTTTTAAGCCTACGCGATGTATCACTTTGTTGCTGTACGCGTTGCTTTTGTGCCTTGGTTTTTTGTCGATAGGTCGCCCCGTCCTGTCTTTGTCCTACGAAAAGTACGTATGAAAAATAAATGAGTCGGATTTTCATTCAAGTTGGTTGTTGGTTGCATAATGGCAAACAGTGACATGAAATACATGAACATGGCAAAATACTATGTCATTCATTCTTAGTTGCTGTCTCTGCTAATGGCTGCTATACATACAGCATTTGCCAAAATTGTACTATTGCTCCTTTGTTTGTCTAACGTTTCAGAAAGATCCAGAAATGCGACGCGGTTCATCATCCATTTGAAGCCTGGCCTTAACAAGCATTTTTAATCTTAATAATTGATGAGATAAATAACAGGAAATCCAGCCTTGTTTACTGTGACCACTTCAAACGCTGTAAAAGTAATGAACGAGGACATGATGGCTACGCTGTAAAAATTACTACGTAATGATCATGGCATTGCTGGTTTTCACCCACACAGTCAATGGTATATACCAAGGATTATGTCTTGCATAATTTATGACGCGTAATTGAATGTGCCAGCAGCATCAAAAGTGATCTGATTAAGTTGATTACATCTTTTCCAGGGTTCATTTTAGTAGAAACGAATATAAAATTATGTATATTTAAGAAACGTTTGTATATTAGAGAGAAAAAGAATTTCTATTGTTTGTATTATGCAACTTCTTAATCTGCCATTGCGTTGTTTAATTTCATTATAGAATGAAGGTGAATGCAAGATAACTTATGCTAATACTAATTAATTAGATATACATATTGCTGCCATTTCGTTTGATGAAATTTTCTTTTTGTATGCACATTGTAATAAACATAACAAACAACGAGTAATTCCTTCATTTATCTAATATTGCGGAAACAACACAAAAAATATCATAAATTGCCTTTTCATTATGCTTAACATTATTGGTAATAAGAAATCAATTATTTAACAATTTTCTCCTGTACAAATAATCCGCTTATGGTCCACATAAAAAAGGCATTAAGAAAAACTTGAGTAAATAAGAGTAATTGGAACGGAAAATGCATACATTTGGCAAAGCTTGCTATGAAAAGCTTTCACGTTAATTTTAATGCAATGATGATGTTCGGCTTCTTTCTGGCTTTCAGTTCAGCTCTCAGAACTGCTCATGGTTCCCATGCTAAGGGCCTTCTTGGAATCTCTGGAACTCCAAGGTATTGATTGATTTGGGTGAACCGATCTTGAAAGACGTTATGAAACTTCAAAGATAACATCAAAAGAGTTTATATACATATTAGATAGAATAGAATGCCCAAAGTTGATTACTTAGCTGGTTACATGGTGAAGAATGACGAAAAACTTGAATTCGCTACTGACTTACATCTTTTTCATGCTCATCGAAAACATCAGACAGCATTTTCTTCAGCTCTCTCAAATTTTTGACTGCATCATTTAACTGAGCTGTCAACTGTTCTCTGGAGCGACCTTCACTGGTTGTTCCAAGACGTCGAATTATTTGATTAACAAAAGGTGGCAATGCTTCATATGTTTGAGCAGCTGCTTGTTGTCCAGCAAAGGCAAGTCGAAGTCCTGTACCTTGAAGTTTCTTTTGAAACTTGTTTATTCCTTGGTCAACTTGTCCAATTACTTTGAGCACTCCGCTTTGTGTAGAAACCAAAAGTTCTCTTACAAGCACTTCCGCAGATTTAATAAAACCGTTGAGGGCAAATCCGATGGCTGTCACGTTACCCTGTTCAAATTTAAATTGAATCTGTCCAGGGTCTTTCATGCCATCTTTGTTGCTCGTTGAATTTAATGACCGTGAATTTCTTCTATCTAAAATATGTTTCAAATTCCCAATAAATGCTTCAAATATGGCAGTTAAAAAGAAAACGAGCGGAACCTTAAACTAGGTATAATACCTGCTGGTAATTGTGTAGCAATAGCACGTACTATTGGAGGACGACGATGGGTTGTAATTCTAATCGGGTAATTAGTTGTTGTAGTCGTGGTGGTTGTAGTAGTGGGTCTTGGCGTAGGAAGAGAAAGCGAACGAGCTGTGGGGTAATAATACGGATTCCAGAGATTCCATCGATCTCGGCGTGCCGGGAATGGGGCACTCTGACACACTTCAGCAACTCCACATAACACTATAAGTAGAGCTAGCCCAACTTTAATGTATTTCAGCTTAACTGCTTTTGGAACACATTGTTTAATTTTAAGACATCTAACTTCCATCTTAAATCTTGTAACTGGCAAGTCCCTTTTGAGACAATTTTTCTAAAAGAAGCAAGACAGACGATGATGAAGATGTAAGAATATCTCATTATGACACAGTTTTACATTTCTTGCCACTTCCAACTTTTGACTTGCATTTTAGTTTCGCCCAAATGCATCCTTTTGATTTCACAATACATGCACGTTAATTAACTTCCAACATGAATAGGACTGATTTGGAGTAGTGTCAAAACGAGGCATTAGGAAATCACGTATGAAAAATACAAAGATTTTAACTTTAAGTTTTGCGAATTATCATTCAGTCAGGAATCAGCTAAACACGGGAAATATTTTCCCACGACATGTTAATGTCTGAAGGTCTGCTTGTTTTTCGCTGGAGTATACATACTATGTCATGTGCACTTCTTTTAATTTTGTGAAATGTGAATTTGAACTGAAACTGAACACATCTTCATTTCATTTGACACGTATATGAGTTTTCTGTAAACAGATTGCCAAGATTTTTGGTGAACGTTTCCTGCTATAACGAAATACAATTCTAAGCACAGGATGCAAGGTGGGGCAACATGAGACAAACTACAACTTGACTTCAGCTCATGGCTCAGCACTATTACTAGAGCATTGAATGAGTGAACGTAGAATGCAGTAACAATGAAATAACAATAATTAGACTTGTTTCTTAAAGTTGCATAAAATTTCTTTATTCGATTAGCAAAATTGCACAAAGTTACCTTAAATTATAAATAAAAAAACAAAATATAACAGTCACATTACTACATTGCATTTTTGTATGTAAATAAATATCAATCAACACAACAACTACAAACTAACAATGTAACACAGAACATTTTCAAGTACACTCGTATTTTTTAGGGTTTTCGATTCCATTTTAATTCACACTAAATATAACAATACATTCAGAAAAAAAATCACGATAAATTTACCTTACAGTAATGATAATGATAAACACACTACACATTAATTACAAAAGTTGCATGACATTTTCAGTATTTTGAGACGAACTATATATTCTTCATTTACAACTAATTCCGGTTTCCGGTAACCAGACGCAATTTTTTTCCTGTAAATTTTGACTTAAAATGTTTCGATGTATCAAGATAAGTCAACTGTGATAAAAGCGGAAGTTAAGTAGATAAAGTGCCAGAAAGATTGCACACTATACTTTATGTCGTGAAGAAAAGAAAGGAAGCTTGAACTATAAATATGAAGACCTAGATAAGAAGACAAAAATATTTTGAAAGCATTACACCATTCTGAAGACTTTTTTTTACTTGGCTATTGCCAAATGATATAATTTTTTACATATAACATATCACTCTTAATTATACGGATAATAATTTATGATACAATATGTATGTATATACCCATAAACGGATATTTAAAGATTCATCTCATATTATGCAATTTATTTATGCGTTGGTGTGCTCTATCTAACATTCATAATACGAAGAATACATTTAATTTTGCAATGGTTTGTTCAAACTTCACTTATTTCACTTCCCTTCAATCTTCGTTCCAAAGACAGAAGTGTGCTTTTCGAGAAGTATAGCTTCTTACAGTATTAAAAACTTTTCCGGATGAATACCACATACAAACACGTATACCATATAAATAATTAAGGTTCCAAAACTTGGAAATTGAAAGGCTGAATTGAGTATATATTTGGATAAGAAATTAGTACATAAAAGTGTAATGTAAGTATATAGTTGCACAGGAAAGATAGTTTCTCGCATGCTGCACTACGCACAGCACTTATTTCCGAGTATAAAGAAACTAATGGTAAACAAACTAGGTATGGTATATAATATAATTTCAGTTACATGAAATCTCGTTGATCAGGCTTAAAATGATAAATGAAGAGTCAGAAGATACATAAATAAGTATAAAAAACACCAACAGTAAAACTAATTTTACTGGACTATTCAAGGAATTCAAAAAAAAACATAAAAATATTCCATAAACATTAAGCAATTAAGCGCATTCGTTACATCAGTTTCACTTACACCGTCGTGATTTTGGCACTTCCTGCAGCTGACGATTTTGAAGCTTGAACATTATCCGAGCTTGATTTACCGTTATTGGGATTAGCAGGGTTGTTGTTAGCTGAGGATGTCGAAGATAAAGGGAGATTTGCCTGTTCCATGATGTTATTCACCTGTTGTTGATGAGGCAAAGACGTAGGGACTGGGTGACCTGGAGGAGGTACATAATTGAATGGAGCTACCATTGCCTTGTTTTCTCCGTCTCGTCTTACCCATACTCCAGAATTGCCACGTATAGAAGCAATGTTACCAGAACCCATAGAACTATCACCAACAACATCTGAGTCACGAAAGGGCTTCGGGTGACTTTTATCCTTCTTTCTCCCAAAAAAGTTGCTGAATTTTGAAGATTTCTTTTCAACCACTGCTGGTGAACCCCCAGTGAATTCATTTTGTTTGTTATCCACTGACTGAAGTGAATGAGAGTCTGCGGAATGAATATCCTTGCTGTTGTTGCGATGAAAATCCATCTTTTTAAATAAGTTTGACAGTCTGCCCATTTTCCCTTGACTTTTTTCGCTGCCTGGTATGCTCTCCTTACTTTCCCCATTTTGTGAACTGGGTACGGACCCTGGCATATACATTCCAGAGAATTCTCCACCTAGTTTGCTAGACTTTGGAAGTGTGCTATAGCCTTTCATATTTTGGGTGACACTTCCATCCCGAACTTTCTGCTGACCGAAGCCAAATGATGAATTGCTCGTTTTAATTAGAACATGTGTGGAACCCGAAAATGGTTTCATTCCGGAGCTGCACGAAGATGCGGATGAAGCTGAAGTCCTTACAGGAGGTTTTGGGGCAATTTTAGGTCGGGTTGTGGCCATTTCTTGAGGTGTATTATGAATTAAATTTAAACTTGAATTGGAGCTGTTTTTACTCCCTGGACCTCCACGATTTGGAGAGTTGTCTCTTGAATTGGCAGCAATTCGTAGTTCGCTTGTTCGAGTGGGACGGACATAGACACCACAACTTCCCGCAGATGGAGGTCGAACTGGGGAAGGATTCCGAGTCGGTTTTGGTGGAACCGGGGGAGCTATTCTTTTCTTGGCTATTGCAGATGGTGGTAGAGAACTGTATAGAGGCTTTCGTCTCCCTCTTATACCTTTGGGACTGTTTCCTGGCGTGGATTCAGGAGAATTACTTTGTGAGCTTCGTACACTGGGGGAATTTACATTATGAACAGGCTTCACAATTTTCGGACCTCCTACACGGAAGGTTGCAAATCGGGTGTCATCATCTAATGGATTGCCATTATTATCGTTGGAATCTTGCTGAATCAGAGACCTTCCCGCTTGAAGTGCAGCTATTGTGTGAGTTTTATATCTTTCAGGGTCATCCCGACGCTTTTGTTTTGGAGATGCTCTGGGTGACATTGGCGATTTGTTCACTCTGAATGTATTGTATTTGCCGATTTCCAAAGGATGAACTTCCATCAAAGGTTTTGACGGGGGTGTGGTTTGGTGTGCTGGCTGAATATTCAAAGCAGTATTTGCGTTGGGAGAAGTCTCTTCTTTCTTTTCTTGAGGCTCATCATTCACAACCTTTTTGTTAACGTTATCCACTTCAACTGGCTTGCCACTATCAGATTTTTCTGCTTTGTCACATTTTTCTGGCTGTATCACAGGGCCAACAGGATCATCCGCAGGAGCTGTCTCATAATCTTCAATTTCCTCAGCGTCAGTAAAATCATCACTGACCACTGTATTACCACCTTCACTCTCAAGGTCCTTAGATTTTCCATTCTCTTCAACAACGTTTTCTGGTGGAAATATCGTGTAAGTGTTTCCACCAATACTGGTATCAAGACCTGGAATCCTATCCACAGATGGAGATCCAATATCTTCAACAGCAGACTGGAATATATCATTTGTGTAGCTTGCAGTTGATGAAAGTTCATAAATTTCTGATTTTATACTGGCTACCGAGATCATACTATTTTCCAGGTCCAAATCCAGCGGTGGTCTCTGACCACTCAAATTACTGTGAATACTACTTGTATTTCCACCTTCATTCAAAGCCTTCCATTTCCGGCTTAGTTTATCGGAACTTGACCCTTGCATTTTGGGATTCATTGGTGGACTACTCATGAGAACACAGTCACTGGAAGATACTAAATTGGAAAACGTAGAAGGTGGATCAATGTTATCTAGCAGTTCATTGTTTACCGACATGGTTAGCATACTGGATTGCATGGATGTTGCAAGTAGCCTGGTCGACTTCGGAGGAAGAATTGGTGGTTTGGACATTGATGATTCATCATTTCCACCAACAATTTTAAAAGCTGTAGAAATAGACATTGAAGGAAGTGGCGAGGAGAAAGTAGGCGTTTCGTCATTCCACTCCGAACCTAATGAAGTTGTGGAAATTTGTGAAGGATCCATACCCAAAGTATCCAGCTTCAACCCAATCTTGGCATTGACACACTTGTCTTCCGGTTTATCCTCAGGGTTTTGTACATGGTTGCTGCTGTTATCTGTCAAGCTGGGTTCATTTTCAGAAGACTCATTAGACTTGGGCAGTTCACCCTGAGCTTGATTCTTTTCATCCACTTCCTTCACTTCTATTCGAACAGTTTCCTTTTTCAACGAGCCATCTTTATCTGCAGTACAACTTTGCTGTAAAGATTTGCTACTTTCAGACTCTGACGAAGACTTGTTGTTTTTGTTAACAGAATTTTTGTCACAAGTTTTTGTAGTTTTGCTACTTTTGGAAGTGCTACGTTCTTTTTCCTTTGGTCGATTACGACCTTTCATAATCAATGCAGCCAAATCAGGATCATCAAAATCGTGATGGGATCTAGTTTCCGTCATGGTCTTCTTTGACTGGAATTCACTGTTGGCATTTGTTACCAGATTAGAAGACGAGCCCGAAATATTATTACTCGCTTGAGCCATTTGTTCCATAGATTCGCTATGAGTGATTTTATATTCAGACTTGCTCTTTGGAATTCCAACGGACTTTCCAATGCGAATACATTTTTGAAGAAGCTGCGCATCGCTGTATATCGGTTCCTCTGGCTGCGTATCAAGTTTACTAGGTGCGCCTGCTTCCGGTTTTTGTATTTCAACAGTAGCACTAGCCGGTTCTAATTTTTCTGGAAGAGGTTGCATTTGTACTGTTGTATTTGTTAGCGACAAAAGGCTAGTTCTTTCTCGGGGTTTAGGAGGATCTGGATGCTCCAAGTCCATTGTTAAGTCGCTCAATGAAGTTGCATTGGACACGCCATAAAACGGAGTTCCTTCCATTGCAAATACCCTAACTTCATCGTCTGGGAACGCATTTGTCTTTTTATTTTCAGGTTCCATGTGTTTAGTCTCAGAAGAACTGTCAGATTTCATGTTGACAGAGAGAGGGGACGCGTGACCTTCACGAGAATGAACATTTCGTTCTAAACTCTGATTACCAAGTCCAGGAATATTTCTATTCCGATCCTGATGGTCCTGAACTCTGTCAGATTCAGGCAACTTTTTCTTTCCAAGAATTGGTAGTTCTTCTCCATCAATCATGAGTGGGCTGAGACTTCTGCAACTATTCAGCCCACTTTTTTCCTCCATGGAAAATACTTTCACATCATCTTCTCCATCTTGTTTTTCTTGTGATGTGGCACCCATGTTTTTATGCATGTCAATCGGCTGCTCGTATACACGTATGGGAGGTGCCATTTCACGTGGTGAGTCTGGCAAGTCAGAAGGACTTACTACCTCACTGGCACGACGACTAAAGTCACTTAAATCATCATCGTTATGCGAGGCAAGTCCATTGCCTGTTCCACCAACCCCTCCAACGTCCAAACTATCAAGACTTGCCACAGAGCTGCTCCTGGAAAACATTAAGGGCGTTTCCTCCGCAGAGAAGGTAACTCTGCCAGGTGTAAACGTTCCATGATGCATTCCTCGTCGTTTTGAGGCATTTTGATGATGTTGGTTGAATGACGAGCCTGGACAATCGTCCACAAACGAATCCATCTTTTTACCATCTGGACAATCAGAGGTAATAGGTTCCGCTTTGTGTTCACCAGCATTCAGTCCACCAGAGGAATTAATAGAACTCAACGAGCTAGTTCTGGAAAACACGGCAGGTGTGTTTTCCACATAGTAAGATTTAGGTGCTTCGTCAATTGGCTGTAACTTTGATGATTTGTCGGGTTGACTTACAGGGCCCACTTTTTCTGTAGATGGTGCAGATGCCGCAGCCTTTTCCATTTCAATCTCTTGGACAAGATCTTGACAAGAGTTGGAAATTGAAAAATTATGTGGAGTGCCTTCATAACAATAAGTTTTCAGTGTGTCCTCTGATTTTGATGTGCCACCATTTCCGGCTGAATTTCCCCGATCGTCTTCATCTTCTTCTGTGAATTGTAATGAGTAATTAAAGGTGGTATCACCTCCATTAGCTGAATCATTGTGTGACCCAGCAGCTTCACCGGCTCCACGCAAAGATGACGTTGCAGATGGGGAATTCGAGGAGTAATCCAAAGGTTTTTGCTCTGGAACGAAATTGTTCATTTGAGGATGACCTGAATTGAGACGAGATAATATCTCTGGACAACTACGATTGAACTTTGCTCCTGGGTAGTTAAACCGCATTGGGCTATTGCATTGACTTGATGAACTCGTAGCCTGGTTCTGGTGAAGCATGGCAGGTGAATTATAAAATTGCTTTGATGGAGGACCAGTTTGATAATGACCAGCATGAGAAAATTGAGCTGATTTTGGTGTTCTGTGATGAGAATGAGTATGATGTAAATGGCCATGAATTCCGAATTCCGCTGCTGAAATTATATGAATTGGAGACGACTTGGCTGAAGTAAGAGTTAAGTCAAGTGGCTCAGGCTCAATCGAGTAGTTTATGCTTGTTGGACGATTCATGTAGCTGCCAGGATGCGAAAAGCTGGGTGGTGGCGCATGGAAGTGAGAAGGTAGTGGAGGATTTACAGAATGGGCTGGCTGCTGCGTATGAATTCTTTGAAAAATACTAGCTGATGCAGCAGATGAGTGTTGATGTGCCACTGGAGGCTCCTGTTGAGCCATTGGAGGATGATGAATAATTTGCTGCTGAGGTTGATGCTGTTGGTATTGATTATGCTGATGATGTGCAGTGTTGCCTCCTCCAAATTCAAATTCAAAGTCACCGTCTGACCCTGGTGATTCTTGGTTGGAATCATTGCAGTTTCCACGTTCAGGTGTGGGACCAGGATTGGGAGAGTAAATATGGGCGGTCAGTCTGGAGTCAAGCTGAAGCATGTGCTCCTTTGCGAACCTGGAGGAAAGTAGGTTACGAAGGGCTGCGCTTGCTCCTTGAGAAATTCTTTCGTGTTTGGAGAAAATAAGATTTTTCAGCATTGGGACTGCATTTAAGTCTAACAATTTCCTCTGGTCTTCCTCACATCCGACTCCCCCAGAAAGATTCCATAATGTTCCACATGCATTTGAAACTACAATCAAGCTGCACGACTTTAAATGCTCTAAAAGAATTTCGTAGCAGTGATTTTCTCGTAACACTTTGCGAAGCTCTGGGGATGTGCTTATTTGAGACGAAACATTCCTTAAAATCCCTCCGGCGTTTTCTATTATAGTCATGGGTGTTTTTAAGGATTTCAGTAAAGGGTTATTTGGTCGTAAAAGTGAGATCATGAAAGGCAATGACTCCGATGACGCGGTGCATATTGCAGACTGTAAATTACCAAAAAACAAACATTTATTAATGAAAAAGTCGGGAACTGGTTAAAATCACTAACCACAAAAATCTCACCTTATTTGAGACCGAGTGAGCTGATAAGTTCCACAAAGCGCTAAGGGTTGCCTTCAATGTAGATTCTTTAGTTGACTTACAAGCTGCTAGAGTTAGCTTAGCTACCGCATTGGAATCTCTGAGAGAAGCACGGGAGGTACTATCAGCGTGCCAGGAAAGATTTCGAAGAACGCTTGCCGTTACTTGACACACGTCTTCATTTCCACAGTCAAGCTGTGCTACAAGAGCTTCCATAAAATCTCTCATTCCACAAAGTAGTGCTTTATTTGTCCCATCTCCAAATGTCAAATTTGTCAAAGTCATTCCAGAGTATCTTCGAAGAAGAAGACAATCATCTTTCATTTCCGGTGCCACATTGCCATGTAGTAAATGATCACACTGTAAATTACCAAATAGATTTTAAAATTCGTGATTAGACAAAGAATATCTTGCGCATTACTCAAAATCTTAGTAACTTAATTTACATACCACAATCAAATCTGCCAGCGCATGTATCGCTCCCAGTAAGCACATAATGTTACGATGTTCCTCATCAAAGGACAATTTCATCAATGTAGTCATATTGGCAGTCGGGTGTTGTTGCGCTTGTTCCAACTTATCTCGAACACTAGCGGAATCTTCACCACTTCCAACACAAGCCAACGCCATGCCCTCATCGGCTGACCCACTTGTGATCGCTTTTTGTCCCGCATTGTCTTTTTCTAAGGCATGAAGAGCCAACCTGACTGCTTCACTAAAAGCTCGGATTCCTTCAAGTAATTTCAGTACTCTCAGTTCTTTTCTCTTTAATTTTTCATCTGGATTAAACTGCACAATGTTTTTCAAAGCTCGGGCTGCTCTGGTTCTGATAATTTCATGGGGTCGAATATTCGGCGTGGATGAGGATGTTGGTGGATGCAAAATATCAATTAGCAACGGAATACAACCGGCCCTCCTCAGTGCAATGCAGCTCTCTGGCGAATTCGTTAAATTCAGTAAAAGCATCCGATTTTGATCAGAGGCGGAGGAGTTACTTCCGCCTGCAGCATTGAAAGTGGAGGCTTCATGCTGCGGCTGGTCCATGCCAAGCGTTAACATGGATAGTAAATTAACCACTGTTTCATGATTTTTCCCTTTATCTCTCTCTTGCAACCTTTCACGGTGATGATGATGTGGTTGCGGTTGCTGGTGATGATGGTGAGATGACTGACCATGAGGCTGACTTACTAATCTGTCATTACCTATTCTCAATTTAAAAAAATATATATTCATTAATCATTATGTGTACAAGGTGGAAAGAAAATTGTTTAAATGATAAATGCAAACCTTCAATGTTTTTTGCAGCGTTGCCACTATTGTGACGCCACTGTTTTGGGTTGTCATTTGAATTATTTGGCATGTTTGCAGGTAGACTATTCACGAACCGTGAAGTCAGTGCAATATGTATTTTTTTTACATTATCAATCAAAACCGATATGTAGATTCCCAGTGAATAGGATCATAATTATACTTCGCTAATTGCTAACTGCTGCCACTTTCAGTTTAGTCGAACAATCAACGTGTAACTGGATGACAAAGATTAAATTTATGGACATAAACTTTAAAACATCTCACGTTTGCGATTTTTAACTAAGAATTCAAAATGTATTGTAAATGTGCTTTACACTGCAATCTTGATGCTGTTCAAGTGTATTTGACTGTGCTTTTTAATTGAGAATTATGTAACGCAATATGCAGTGAGTGCAAATTTATCAGCGACCCAAGTTCCCAGTGTCATAATTTGTTTGGTTTGTGAGTGCCTTTGCTTTGTGAACTAGAACTAAATCTACAAGACTTTTCAGTTTGTGACAAGTGATTTTTGTAACGTGCAACCCCTTTTGTTTTGTCGACTCAATAAAATTGTTGTCTTGTTTAAATGAATGTATGCCGTATATGCATACTACGTACTTTTGTGCAGTATACATGTAAGGTAAGATGCAGATGAGTTAGTATAGCTTGGGATTTTATTGACAAAAATACATCTCTTCCATTCTGCTGCATTTTAAGACCAAGCTTATGCACTAAAAACGCTCAACAAAATACTTGCAGTAAACTGTATATAATACAGAATACACTATGCATACACCTTACATTTTATGGATTTTTCTTAGACAAGAATAATGTTATGAGTTTGAGGAAGAAATAAGTAAGTAGCTGAAGAACCTCTACTACAGCAAATTTTCAAAAAACTTTCCGCTGGAACAAAGCAAAAACCTTAGGCATGCCAATTAAAAACGCAATGAACTTTACGTTGATATATACAGACAGACAGTCAACACTGCTTTTGAATTTCATGGATGTGAGTGCGTTCTTATGATGTAATGAAGATTGAAGATAAATTAATAAAAAGCATGTAAAGTAATAATAGTTCGCATTTCGCATACATCATAAATCTTTCGTTTGATTTCAAAGAAGGTAAACTCATCACATCACCAAACACATTTAAAGAAGGCAAGCATATTAACGTGTAAAACAAACAGCGCAAGGCTAATTGAAATGCATGTACATAAAATGATTTTTTTACGCCCTGATGAAGGTACAACATGAATTGTTTTGTCACAGGGAAATTTTCCTAGACATCTGACTTAAATTTCTTTTATTAGCTCATAAATCCACTTTCCTTAGTTCATTTCATTGTGTTAGAGATTTACATAGGCATTTTAAATTACATACATACGTACACCATTTTACTCGAGTGCGAAATACCAGACTATAACAAATTTCTTGCCGATTTCAGAAACATTGTTTTCAGTGTAAGAAACCAAATACAGGATTGTTAGTGAAATTAATACATTTTCCTGACACACTGACACAAGGCACAAATCAAACATCAATCATACAACGGCCACTTTATGGTTGCATTAATTCTGACTTGATTAACTCATAGATCATTCTATCCCGATAATATTGCATATCTTGCTGTTTGAAAGTCAAGTCTGATCCACGACTCAAATATTCCGCAAACTTGCATGTGAACATGCCACAATCGCTTCCATTCTGTTGTTGTGGAATTTCTTTCATGTTCTGAAGAGTCCAAGCACTTTTGTCTAAGTCCACTTGCTTTCTCTCTTTCATCTCCCGTGAAATGTAATCCAACAAACTCTGCAAAAATCACACAGTTAATTTTTTGACTAGTAATTTACTAGAAAAAATATATCTAGACTACTTTTTATTATAACTTACATTCAAGCATTTCTCGTTTGTTCCACCGAGAGAATCATAATATCTGATCGTTTTATTGTAATTGTCGATACAAGCCAAACACCAATGGAGTCCCAAATGAATGGGTAAAATAATTAACTCATACGCAAATAGGTCATCCTAAAAGGGCAATATACAGTATTAAACAATAGTAGCTTAGCTTATCCTTGCATGTATAAGTGATTTACAATCAGAAAGTTAAGATTTTTTTTTGCAACACAAACCTTTCTTGTCCACCGTTTTAGACTGTTGCTGTACCCCTCCTTTAATAATTTAGGATAGAAAAATGTTTGAAAGGCATAGACCTTCTTATAACCGTCTTGCTGGCCCCGGAGCACAATCAATCCCAAATAGGTGTTTATAATCTATAAATATTGATTTTGATTACTTTTAATTTTTTCTTATTTTTATTTAACTTTAAAACAAATCGTACGTTATCATTCAGCCACTGCAATGGACCAAGAGTTTTGATGTCACCTCGCGTAATTTTAATGTTGTCCTTCAGAAGGCGGACTTCCGCCAACACTTCAGAGTCATTGCCTCTGGCTTTCTAAATTAACCAGAACAAGAATGCATTTAGAATGTAGATCCCTGTAGGACTTCAAGATATGAAAAATGTAGAACATTTACCGCGTAGTTAATGATCTTCGACATTTCTGAGGTCAACTCGGGCAACTCAGCGGGGGGTTCCTCCAGTACGATGATCTCCGTTAGCGTCAATTTCTTCCTGATTTTCTCTTCCAAGTCTTTCTCCAAGGTGGATTCTCGTTTCAGAATGTTCATCGTCTCAGCTTCTTCCTGTATACGCCTCTCTCTATGCTTCTGATTATCTCTCCATGATGATTTGCTACAAGGACAGATAAATACTTTTAAATACGTTGCTAATTTATATCTCAAATTCAAGTTTAAATAGATTTTTTAAACTTACGAATCCGTTAACCATTGCTTATCAACGTAGGGACACAGCGTCTGTTCCAGAGCCAGTGTATTCGTAGATTTACTCCTGGACTTACTTACAATTTTTTCTGCAATAATGCTTATATCTCCATCCTCCTGGCTGGAGTCCTCCAATGCCAGAACTTCGTCTTCCGGGTTAGCATCATCAATTGCCGCAGAAAGTCCGCTGCTGTTGAGAGCGTCTTCTAAATTAGTAAAATTCCCTACTATGGGAGAACCTGCCGGTGTTGACGAAATAAGACTTCTTCGGCTAGTTACTGGAGTAATAGGCGACACAAAGGGTTCGATTGCTTTACTAGTAGATGGTTCTTTATCTAAGTCGATGACATCCGGCTCATTACTATACTCTATGGCTTTCCTTTTTGGACTTGGTACAAATGCTTCGATTTCCGTCGCGGTCGAAAAAAGCCTTGGATGAGGAACTAAGGCACACCTGTCAGCCGAGCTTAAAATTTCCTGGCCTCCACTAATGTTAGTAGCAAGGGACCGACCGTTCATCCGTAATGTAACTGTACCTTCAGTAGGACTTGTTCCAAACTTGTTGTACATCACCTGGAGCTGCTGCTGACCGACTTTAGATCTGGTTAAGGCTGAATGTCTAATTAATTCAAATACCGAAAATAACATCATATTTAATACTTTTCCTTGAATTGTGTAGTTCACATATATTTCGCAGACAATGTTTAATTACTAATCACTTACTCGTATGTTCCGTTACTACTGAGAACATTATACGCCATTAGTAACTGCCTGTACTGCTGCTTCTCCCTCAACCGAATTGCCTGCGAAATTAAATATACAGAATAGTTGGGCCAAATAAAAGCATATTAGCAAATTCTCTTGACAATGTCATTACATAGAGCACGGAATATGTTCATTAAATTGCGATCTGGCATTACTCTATTGAGCATTAAGCTAGATGAATACTCTATGAGTAGGTTTACTTTTACTTACGGTTGAATGCGTGGTGCCAACTATCTTCCGGCCGATATCACCCAAACATTTACTCAGCCTGTTACTGTCTCTTTTCGACGCCTTCATAGGACTAGATACTCGGGGCTTCATAATGATAGCTTCATTCCTTCCAGGAGCCCGAGAAGATACACCGTGAGTTCTAGTTTGCTGAGCCGTAGTAGAAGTTGAGGCACGTGGGTTGTCATTATCGTTATCATCATCCAATGTTATAATTTCTACATTCTGTAGTTTAAAAAAGTACACATGCATAAGTTTCGTTTTCGAAAGCCTTCACAAAGCGAAACAATACTTTAAAATGTACATGTACCTGTGTGGAAGTCGATGGATTATTGCTAGCTCTACTGGTTCCTGGAACATCAGACCTACCTGTTTGCACACCAAAGTTGGATTTGTTCATTCTGCTTGAAAACGGTCCACCTAAAAATATATGTTTTATTCATTTCATTTTATCGAGATCATGCAAAGTTAAGTGTGTACACTTTCATACTATTATTGAACCACTACGCAATGTTGGCCGTACTGTTACTATTTAAAAGTTTTATTGTAAGCTATTTTACGTTTTTAAATGTTTCATCTGAAGCAAACATTATTAATGGATTCACTACATAAAAAAGAACAATTATTTGGTATGTTTTTCTATAAATTTTCTTAACTTACCAGTTTCATCATTTGAAAAACCTGGCTTTGGTTGCCCTTTAGAGTTTGGCCTAAACTGAAATTCCCATGGTTGATGTATAGACCCTTCCACTCCAGGTGGAATTCCAGATCCTCGTGTGGGATAACGTAAAGACTGGAGAGTTTTTTTGCTGGATGACATCTCAAATTCTACTTGGGAATCTACCCTTAATCGCTTGGAACCTAAGTAGTGTGGAGTAGGATAGTAAGGAAACCCAGGAGTATCGTCTTCGTCATCCGTTATCTCTGGCCTGATAATTAAAGTAAATTGTTTGGACACTCAAAAGCTATTTCTTGATTTGTACTTGCATATCATCAATATGATTTTAAAAGATTTTAGCAATTTGCTTACTCGTAAGTGTTTGGTGCCGGTGCAGGACGCTTTCTAGTGATACCACTAAAGAACCCTGTAAATCGGCCTGCATGTGCATGACCTCCTTCAGTGGACTCTTCTGGACGGCTCACAATGTTTGAGATGAAGTTTTTAACAGATGTAAGTGCAGTTTTAATGCTACTCATTGCAATATATGGTGAACACAGGATTTAATCGGGATAAACTACTGTAAATATAGTAGTTCTTACTACTGCACAGTTTCTGTACAAACATAGATAGTAAGTATATTGATTTGTTAATATTATGAGAAAAAAATTACATTAACTTATTAAACAGAACAACGCTTAAAGCTTTTAAAGTTTTCTTGAAAAAACAAACAATTCAATTGCAAGTCTAATTTCAATTTGTCTGAGATTTGTTTTATGGATTTTTGAACGTTATTTACAAAACTACTACAAACTCTGAATTAATTGCCAACTTTTACTCTTACAGTTAATAAATTATGAAAATTAATTCACTTTTCCTATTTCACTTTTCACAAATTTGCAAGGTGAACATTTCAATTCAAAAAGTTTTGAGGTGGAAATCGTAAAGGAGAAATGTCTTATTTACAGCAGCTGAGTACGTAAGTAAACATAGCGCATTGCAATTTACTTGCAAAGAGAAGCGTGCAATAAACGTACAGGTAAATATGTATGGTGAAAGATTGAGCGAGCATATCATATCTCTGTAACAGAAGGTATGAATATGAGAGTATGAGGTATGGCTTAGGGACTCCACTCAAGGACAAGTAAGGAGGGAAAGGAGAATCCCGCAAATCGCCCCACTTCCCATAATAAGGTGACTGTATTGATATTGGAATGACTGGACTGCGACTGGGGTCATCATTGGTGAAAGTCATACAATCTTGCAAGTCAAGCCAAAATACCTCTTTTACTGGATAATGGACAAAATATTTTTATGATTGCGATTCAATTTTGCTTTTCATGAATCTTGTGCAGTTTTGTATGCATGTATAAATAAAAATTAGAAATAAGAGTTTAAACAACAAAACACATTGAAAAATAGATTTATACTTTTTTATTCTTGCATCTTTCATTTACATGTCTCCTTCTCTGGTTTGATATCTTGAATCTGATTTGACTTTAGATTTGGTCAAGGCTGAATGTCTAACTAAAACCAATTTCGAAAATAATATAATATAATACTTAATACTTTTCATTAAATTGTGATATTTGCACATACTGCGCAGACAATGTTTAATTACTAATCACTTACTCGTATGTTCCATTACTACTGAGAACATTATACGCCATTAGTAACTGCCTATACTGCTGCTTCTCTCTCAACCGAATTCCCTGCGAAATTAAATATACAGAATAGTTGGGCCAAACAAAAGCATATTAGCAAATTCTCTTGACAATGTCATTACATAGAGCACGAAATATGTTCATTAAATTGCGATCTGGCATCACTCTATTGAGCATTGTGCTAGATGGTGACTCAATGATTAGGTTTAGTTTTGCTTTACTTACGGTTGAATGCGTGGTGCCAACTATCTTCCGGCCGATATCACCCAAACATTTACTCAGCCTGTTACTGTCTCTTTTCGACGCCTTCATAGGACTAGATACTCGGGGCTTCATAATGATAGCTTCATTCCTTCCAGGAGCCCGAGAAGATACACCGTGAGTTCTAGTTTGCTGAGCCGTAGTAGAAGTTGAGGCACGTGGGTTGTCATTATCGTTATCATCATCCAATGTTATAATTTCTACATTCTGTAGTTTAAAAAAGTACACATGCATAAGTTTCGTTTTCGAAAGCCTTCACAAAGCGAAACAATACGTTAAAATGTACCTAGTACCTGTGTGGAAGTCGATGGATTATTGCTAGAAGCTGTATTGATTCCTGGAACGTCAGACCTACCTGTTTGCACACCAAAGTTGGTTTTGTTCATTCTGCTTGAAAACGGTCCGCCTAAAAATAATATATGTTTTAATCATTTCATTTCATCAAAGTTAAGTGTTTGCACTTTTATAAGTATAAAAGTGCAAACACTTAACTTTAACAAAATAGTACTATTTTTGAACCAATTACACATGTGGCATGTTTTCCTTTAAAAATTTCTTAACTTACCAGTTTCATCATTTGAAGAACCTGCCTTTGATTGCCCTTTAGACTTTGGCCTAAACTGTACATCCCATGGTTGATGTTTAGCCCCTACCACTCCAGGTGGAATTCCAGATCCTCGTGTGGGATAACGTAAAGACTGGTGAGTTTTTTTGCTTGTTGACATCTCAAATTCTGCTTGGGAATCGACCCATAATCGTTTGGAATTTAAGTAGTGTGGACTAGGATAGTAAGGAAACCCAGGAGTATCGTCTTCGTCATCCGTTATCTCTGGCCTGATAATAAAGTAAATTGTTTGGATATTCAAAAGCTATTTCTTGATTTGCACTTCCACATCGTAAATATGATTTTAAGCAATTCACTTACTCGTAAGTATTTAGTGCACGTGCAGGACGCTTTCTAGTGAGACTACTAAATAACCCGCGTGTAAATCGGCCAGCATGTGCATGACTATGACCTTCTTCAGTGGACTCTTCTTGACCCAAAATGTTGTTGTAGAAGTTTTTAACAGTTGTAAATGCAGTTTTATT
>JAQFZG010001602.1:0-20253 GCA_034695465.1 Entomobrya nicoleti | reverse complement strand
CCAGATTGGATCAATATCTGATCACAATGGAATGCATTTCAGACCTCAATATCTCCCCTGACCCGAGATATAGGAGTTCAAAGGTCACATGCATTTTAAATGGCAATTTTTTTACTGTCGATTCTGACATACATACATGAACGTACAAAAGCGTACTTAAACGTACTTATATGCTCATATACATCACATAATCACATCTTTCACCGCAATCGGTAGTTAAATATCAGAATTTTACATTCTTCTCGTTTATTTTTATTTTTCTGTCTATCTGATTTTAAGCTGTCTGGATCTACAAAGATGGAAATGAACCTGGTACGACTTTTAGTGGTGCAGCAGACACACTAGAGGCTTTAAAAAATGAAGCAACTTGGAATGTGCTAGTAGACAAGAAGTACTCTGTACAACGCTTTGTCCTTCGAAATTCTACGGATGGTAGTGTTACTGTTGCTTATCTTAGTGATGAGGATCTGATGAGCAAAATGTCTAACGATATGGTATGCTACATTTCTAAATTTATCTTGTCGTAATCGTGGAATTTTGTTAACGATTTCTTTTCTTTTTTTAAAGTATTGGTCTCATTTAGACATTCTTGAGTGCGAAAATTTCCTTTACTACTTGTCAAAAGAGTTTAAAAATCAACTTATATCTTTCACGCCAGTCGACAGGTTTAACTCTAACTGGGAACTTCGTTTCACCATAAAAAGTCAAGGGATTGGGGGTTTTTATAAGAAAACCGAATAGAAAAATCTTACATTTCATTTTGTCTTAGAATAATGATTTCTGAAGTCACAGTATAAATTGCGTATATTATGTAGCTTTTTTCCTGTTGAGTTCTGATGTAGGATAGAATTTCTAAAAATAGGTACAAAATCATGTAATCATGACTGTCTGTAAAAGTCTGTATGTTGTAGCCCAAAAACTTGGTTATGCATGAATAATATTTTATGTATATGAATACTGGTGTAAAATCACAGTCATTGGGTAATACAATACAACATGCAATGCTAAGAAAAACATCGTTAAAAATGTGTAGTGTTAAATAATGTATGCTCTCAATTCAATGTTTGTTGAATAAATGGAACTAAATTAGGCTCCACCACGACCAAAAAGCATTTTACTGCTCATTTTTTTTATCCCAGTTCTTTTAACGCAAACAAAAAATCTATTCATTTTGTGGCCTTTTGACTTACATCGTCCGACTCCAACCTTTCGTTTATTTATAAAAACCACACTTGACCAAAACCTCTTCAGAACCAGCTCTCTTCCCTGAATTACAAAAGAGATAAGCCTCCGGCCAGTTGTAAAGCGGTTTTTAATCTTGTTGCTACGTGAAGTGAAATGTATCAGATGAAATGTTCTTCTTTTAGTTAGATGCAATAATAAAAGCGTATGAATGCATGATATCATCATCTATTGGACATGTATACCTAAATGTTTTGAAGATGCGTCCATCAGTACCTACTCATCTTTCCCTCACATCGTTAGTGGACTTCCGAAAAAATCAGAAATGAAAACTTTGAACTTTTTGGTTTTCCTTGCATTGCTTGGGTTAATCCAAGCGTGTCCAAAATCCACATATCACTATCAGGTACGTCGTTCATTCACTATTATTGTAAGTCATAAAATGGAAATATTTTTGAGCAGTTAATGTAAAATATATAAAAAATTAATTCTCTATTTTTAGGTGTTGGATCTACCTGAACCTACGCTGATTGCTTTGGGTGAATATATAGTACGGGTTATGAAGAGAGAACGCAACACCAATCCGGAGACTTGCCTTGACGTAAGTTTTTGTCATGCTTTCGTTACACGACTTTCTTGTGCAAGAAGAAATATCTCTGTTCTAAAAATAGATATCTTTGGTTTATTGCAGCACAACTCCAAATATCTTGACATGTATCTTGATGCCCCAAAGCAATTTGATTCGGTGACTATGACTGGTGCGTTTATGTAACAAAAAGTGTAAGTGTACTTTTAGGATGAGTCTAACATCTTGAATTTTTTCAGGAATTTTTATGCATCAGTTCGTCAACAGCCCCACCGAGGTTTTTGCTGGGATAGAGGCTACTGAACTAGCTTTGTCATCTGACTGCACCTTTAACATTTTGATTACAAAGGACATGGACTTAAGAAGATTTTTGCTCAAAAATGAAACGGATGGGGAACTTTTCGTCGCGTTCATGACTGAGGAAGCATTAATGGCAAAGATGGTGGCAGATGAGGTAATCAAATATTAGGTATTATGCAATAAAATGTGGATACTAGAGGTTACTTTTTCGTTTTAGTTAATATGACATTTTATTTACAGTTTTGGAAAACCGTTGATGTGGTTCACTGTGAGAATTACCTATTTCACTTGTCTTCCAGCTATGGTAAGCTGAACGTTACCTACACCGTGGTGGACAAGGAAGAGTCTACTGAACAAATGGACTTCAGCTTGCTGACACAAGTAGGTGGTTTTTACAAGAAAGGTTGCAACCTCAATGCTGAAGCTGACAAGGTTGAAGGGAAGGAGTGATAGGCCATTCATTCTGTCATGGTTTGGTTTTGTTTAGACAGTAGCAGTAATTCTTGATCCATTAGGATTAATATCCATGTAGTAAACTTTATGCATGCTTGTATAAGTATGTGTCTTATAATTTTAAAATTTGATGCGTACATGTACCTATCTGGTTATAAATGCATTCTATTCATTCAAGTATCGTTGTGTCAGTGGTCAACAAGCGCTTATGTTATTGAAGATCGCTGTGTATAAGTACATTCTCTGTTTAAGAAATATTAAAAATCTGTTACATTGTCATAAATTGAAATGAGTGAGATTTTTTTTCAGAAAATCTGTGCTACAATAACGTATTTATTGATATGTTCTTATTTTGTAGTTCACATGTACAATGTGTCAAAAGGTTTGATTTTTTTAAACAAATAAATCACACATAATTAGATTGCAAACAGTTTCAGGACTAATTATTCTGGCAAACTTTTTTCAAGTGATATGCAAAACTGACGTCATTAGGGAAGATGGAAATACCTTGGAACGTTTTCTTGGGTCAAGATGGGATGCCTCAGACTCTGAATTTAAAAGTTATCTTTTATTCAGTTTTACCTTATACCAACCTGCAAGCATTATTTGCTACATTCTAACACTCAGAAAAGTATATCTTTCATCAGGAATTCTTTTCTTTCATTTATTTGTTTCGCAAATGTTATATTTTTGTTATCATAGATTATCAAGAATGGCTACCAGACAACCATTGTTACAATTTTGATGCAAGTGTACTTTCATGGGTTATTTGGAGCATTATTTTATTCATGTGTTTCAATTGTGTTACTTTTTGCGTCTTTCCTGTATCGTAAGTATATTTGGTATTGGTTCCTACTTTTCCTTCTAGGATCGAATACTATTTTTTTTCAGGTAGGCATAGATCCATATTTTTTTAACTACGCATAAGCCTTTTTTGGTTAATAACGTAAGTCTTTTATACAGAATATAGCGTACAGGTTTAGTAGTCACCCTGAAGTCCTACTTACGTCTATTGCATGGGTGCCACTTAAAATAATTTCGGCCGTTATGGATCAGGAACACTCTTGCGACTTGAAGAAAAAAATACTGGAATCTTATAATTATATCATGATACCATTTAACATTATCTATGGTCCATGGATTTCCTTCAGTGACAGCAAAATGGTAAAAATGCTTACACATCTAAGCATTTAAAAATGAATGCAAACAGTGAATTTATTTTGTGAAATTGGATTCATTTAGTGTAAGCTCAACAAACGACCAAGCGAAGTATTCCGATTGATTTGTCACCATTTCGCTGTCCTTGGTGTTTTATCGTTTGGTAAATTTTTTCTTCATTTCCATAACTTGCTGAAATACGACTTTTTCCTTCAAGATGTCAGTGGATTAACAAGAATGATTGCGGTTTTTTTTTGTGGTAAGACATCACAACGATTCACAAGTAGGTATGTATACTGCCTCGACTTTTCATGTTGTGGTGCTTACATTTTGTAACCTTTTTTCAGCAACGTACTACTGCTCAAAAATTAAATGCATGTACGGGCTCTCCCTTTCATTCTTTGAGAAGTCATACACATCCCGTCACCCCTTACCGAAATGTGTGGGTTTCGTTTACGACTACACTAATCTTTGGAGAACTTTTGACGTGTCAATGCACTTCTTCATAAAAAGGCAATGAAATATTCAAAAATACAGATTTACTAACTATGCCAAATTTTGTATGCTTAGTTTTCAAATTTTGATGTACAGATACGTGATAACAGACCTCACTACTCTGATGCAAAGTTACTTCAACGGAATAATGGTACATACAGTGTCCGTGTCAATGGGCTTTTTGGTCGTTCCGTTTTTCCATGGATTTTCTCTTCAACTTCTTTTGTGGACTGCTACTAACTTTTTAATATACATGTTGCGTAAGGTGAGTAATGACTAGATGAAAGCTGAGATGATTGATTAAGTTATAAACCAAACTTTTCTTACAAACAGATCCAACTTTTTTATTGCAGGCCTACTATAAAACTTTTTGTACCGGATTTACTCGTCATATTATTTACCAGCTGCCCAGCACGGTGGTGTCAATGATTACTAGCGTGTTCTTCTTTCATACATTGTTATCCCCCTGGACTTTTTTTTTCACTTCAGTAAAAGATCCATTGGTTTGGTTCTTCATTGGTACTATGATACTGTGCAAAAAAATAATTCGTGGTAAAAATATTGAAGATTTTTGAAAGCAAGATTTCCTTTAATGTGTTGGTTAGCAAAATTTGAAGCAACAATAATAGTTATAATAAATTTAGAAGATAATTTCTTTTGTGTTGAATATATTACTATTAACTAGTCAAGTATCTTTATGAAAAACAACTGTTTATGTCGTTTCTCGTACTTCAAACATACATACATACATATAAAAATGCTTATTTAAGAAAAATGGTTTTCTACAAGCCGCTACTTATTAATACTACATATGCTCATTATTTTACAACAAGAAATAGATACATAAAACTTTTTGCATGTAAATACTTATGTATTGATGAATCATTTTTAGATATTATCTTCAGCCAGTCTCTTTTCGGCTACAACATCAACCGCCTGCCAGAATTGTCCAGTAATGAAACTGTAAATCTTATAAATTATTGCTGGAATAAAGGCTAACAAACACAGAACAAAGATTGCATAAATCCAATAATACACATCATTTTCCAATCTGCAAAAATGAGCTGGAGAGCCATCAACCATACGGATCGAGGACAACGATGCGATTGCCGCTGCTCCATTTAATATATTCATCCGAAACATTATATATACAAGGACTAATGAATGCAGAAAGTTCCACATTATGGAAATAACTGATATTTCCGACGTAAATAATGATTCATCCTCTTTGACTACGTCCATCGAATGAAGGTTAAATATTTCGTCAATGTGTTGGAATTTGGTGCCATCCTTCAATCCATCTTCTGTAAATGGCAGAAAATCCGATAATCTAGTCCAATGCGCTGTAATTGAAATACATGTACATTTGAAAATTCAATACTTTTCTACGAAAATGGAATGTCAATTAGTCAATTTAGAGAATGACATGCTTATCTTATAAATACCTGGAAGCAGTATGTCAACGGAAATTGACTCATGGCCTTCACATGATGGTCCTGATGATCTTCCAATAGTTTTTTGGAAGAGCTGGATTGTGCACGCGCACTGGGTAATGACACGGAGACTTCCGTACTTGACCTTCTCGGTTATATTATATGTGTCATGATTAGGACAAGAAATCGTCAGTGCATGTTTCGGAACATGTACACCAACAAACACATTAGGCGCAACTTGGGTCACCACTGTTTCGTTCTTTTCAAAACATATCATTTTACACGAATTCCTAATCTAAAACAAAAACGTGAAATTATTTTAATTAATTAATCAATAAGAGCAAATACTGAGTCATTGAATAGCGTTTTCGTGAAAACCCAAAACTATACCTGTGAGACAGTGCTGGAAGACAGCAAAGAAGTAAGGCAATAAGCCTCCGCTGAATCAGATGCGGGGGGAACCTTGCACATTTTTGTAAGGTGAGGCTCACATTTTTCTTCGTCCAGGTCTGCAATAGAGTATGCTTTGTTGCTTTTAAGGTCCTTAATTACAAATCGGGAAGAGGCATCCAATGTACAAGTCTTCTGCTCCCACGAGAAGAATAAATTCCTGTACTCATAAAGCTTGTAGTCGCTATTTTTGTATTTGATTGGTACGGACACAGTGACAAGTCCACCTATAAATTTTAATTCAAAACATTAAGTTGCTGTGATTTAGAAAATAATAGTAAAATGGCGAACATAATTTAATAGCACGTACCATGGGAATCATACATACATGTCGCCAATTTGGAGGTATAATATTTTTGAATCTGATCTAGGCCAATGGCAATTCTGAGATCGTTTGGTAGAACCGCTGCTAAGCGTGTCAACTTTTCCGCTAATAATGCCGGGGGTAGCGTTATGGGACTGTGAATAGTTTATATAAGAATATTAGTCAATTTCAATCACTCAAATACCACTACACTTCAAACATAAAAATGGAATGGGTACTAGAAATCACACACACCTCAGAAATCCTGCACGACAATTTGCGTCAGCGTTCATGAATGAGAAATACACACCGTATGAGAACATTATAGTTCCGAGGTCACTGACGAGTTGAGTGGTAACAATGTGGGAGTCTTCAACTTCAAATAAAAGGACAAAATAATATAATAAAAAATATGTATTTTTCAGCAGTATTTTGTAAGCATTATCACTGTATTATATTTACCCGTGGATAAGTCCATTTTAGATTTTGCGACATCTTGTTGCAGCTCCTCAGTAATTCGTTGTACCTCTTTCGCCTCTAAAGCCAGATCAGCAATAATTTCCCTAGTACTTGATTCAAACTGACTAACCCGTTTGGATAAATCCACAAATGACTGCTCCGGCGAACTTGCTTGTAAAGTTGCTAAAAACTTTGCAATTCCATTTTCACCCACAAAAAGCGAACTCAAAATTTGCATCAAATCGTCAGCTCCCAAAACTGCGGCAGTTCCAATCACCAGGGGTTTGATGAACTGGATCCAGCGTTTTGATAGTTTACGTATATTGCTAGTGTTGGTACTCATGGATGGTTTTCGTTCTTCTAGACGAAGTTGCACATTATCATACCATTGTCTACCGGCCAGTTGGATTGTGTTATCATCTGGTGGATCATTTCTGACCTCTGGTTCTGCAATGGGTCTAAAGGATGCTCTTGAAACAGTAATAGTAGGGAGATCTTCTGGGGGAAGTCCATAGGTAGTCCTTGCCTTGTTAAGAAGTGAAAGTAGTAATGAGTTGTCCTCCAAAATCTGGGTCAAGTGACGCGATAAGTCGCATGATTTCTTCGTAGCGCCAACGGGACAAGGTCGTGCTACTGATACAGGTGGATTTGGGATATCTAAATTACAAGATAAGAACAATTTTTACACTTTTTTTTAAAAATCGCTACACTTACTGAATTTTGAAGACTAGTTGAATTGTGTCTACCAGAAATGAAATGATGCAGTAATTCAACATCATTGTAAACAGTTACACCATGGATTGCTTTGATAAAGGACCCCCTTGAAATTATAACAGGTAGCTCGGCGGTGCAATCATTGTGAAATATTGCCACAAAAATTAACAAACACAATTTAATCAACATTTTCCGGACTGAAATTTTTAAGGATGTAGTTCTCAGTGAATTTCTATCTGCAAACTGTCTCCTCTTCTGTCTGCATGTGTCTACTTTTCTAAAAAAGGCCAAGCAAAGAGCTGAAATTTTTTTGTTCTTTCAAATCCCAATAATACAAAGCTGATGGTGCTTGTGTTCTAATAAGACTTCGTTGTTCTGGTATACACTATTGTGTATCTGTACGACAGAGAAATAACATGTGCTTGTATGCATGCCTAAGTAAACAAAGACAACCTAAACGTACGCGTGAAAACCTATGTATAGGGCTTACACTGTCTTCAAACCTACATACAAAAAAAGATATATCGAACTCATCGTTAAATGATTTTCAGCAGCAGGCTTTGTGGAGTTCTCATCAGCCAAAAATAAACATCAGGATCTTACACATGTTTTTACACTTTTCCTTGAGTAGATTGCAAGACTGTTTTAGAAGCGAAGCAAGATGAAATAATACAGAATTTTCAGCTTCTCCGGAAAAATAAACCTATTACACGTGGAAGTCGAGAAGCAACTTACCGTAAATTTTTGAGCATAATATTTTATCACCATTCGAAAAGCTTAAGTACAAGTTATTTATCTTAGAGCCACTCATTATCCCTACGCAATGGGAAGTCTAACCAAATTATTGGTTTTCTTCTACATGACAGTTGTAAGTTTGTCACTTTTTATTTACTGGTATGCGAAGTAATCCCCATTTTGTATTTTGTTTTAGTTGGTGCTTACTATTGGTTCATGTGAGGAAAACTGCACGCATTGGAATCCAATTACGTAGTAAAAAATATTCACTTTAACAACAGTCCAAATTTGTGAAAATTTATGATAACGGTTATATTAAATAGGAAAGCCAGAGTTGGCGCCTATGTTCTCATCCAAACAAGAACACCAGCGGAGTACAACTCGGATAGCTGTCTGAAGGTAATGGTACCGATTAGTTGGAAATTATGTGTTCCCCGAAGGAAAATTATTTTGAACACTTCAATTAAAAATTAGGATGCCATCATGTTTTTGAAAGCCAATCCTGCAGCTCGTTTTCAAACGTTACGGCCTAAAATATTAGCAAGTAAGTAACGTGAAAAGCAAACAAATTATTCCATAGTCACAGCTACTTTAATCCTTGCAAATTTATTCAGAACTTTGGCTGACGTACTACCGCGGAAAATGGAACAACACCTTTTATGGTGCTGTTGAAGCAGTCGCAAATTTTCAAGATGGCAAGGCAATAAACGTACTTGTAGACAGGGATTTTTCAATTCAGCGGTTCATCCTTATCAATTCCTTAACAAAGACGTTGCATCTAGAATATAAAAATGAAGACGAGGCTTTCGCTTTATTTACTGATAACCCTGTTAGATTTCCGAAAGAACTGTGTAAAAATAAATTTAATTGAGAAGTGAAGTCAGTTCTATTTCTGTATTTCAGATATGGAGAAACTACGAAATATTGGAATGCCAGCAGCTTCTTCACTATTTAGCGAAGACTCATAGTGCTCATCGAACGACGTTCACAATAATACGAAGAAACAGTTCAGTGGAAGAGGACGAACTTATAACACTCACTGGTGGAATAGCTGGTTTCATCAAAGAATAAAAATTATATCGTTTACTAATCAAATACTTGTTATCATTATTGTTTTTGCCCTTTCAGAAAATTAAGTATTAAAATAATTTTGAGTTTTAAAGTATAAATTCAGTTTTTTTCATAAGTTTCACAAGAAAACTCCCGTAACATATTATGGACGAGGCATTTAAGAAGTGGGGGGCTCTAGGAAAAGATGGCAAGCAAATCGCGCATGCCTTGTTCCAGGCATCAGAGGGAAAAGTGACGAGACTTAACTGTCGTACTTGGAATGACGAAGACAGCATATGGGAAAAGGCACTAAAGATAATTTTTCCTGGGCAGCGAAATACACCACGAGATAGATTTTTTTTGTGGTCATTTTGGATGCAAGAAAGAAAAGGAGTGGTCGTAAGTGAACGAAGCAAAACAATCTACAACATTCATGATTTTAGATTAAATTACATTCAGGATTTTATATTTTCAGGAAGAGTACCAAAAATTTCGAGGAAAACCACTGCCACGAAGCCAAAAGACGAACCACTCACAGGAAGCAACACAGTCACAGGGACAGAGCCGCAAAGAACAAGGGCACTGCTTTTGTCAGCGTACATACAAGCTAGTACATAACGTGCCTATGCTACAATGTAATATGGCACAGAAATATTTCTATAAAATGAATTGTGTTGGTTTTGGTTCTTAACTTGGTATATTTGGCTTTGCAAATTAAAGATAAATTACTTTAACGGTTTATTTAAAGGTGATGAATGTTCAAGATGGCTGCATGGTATCTGCGCTGATCGAAATGCTATGGATTACAGGGGAAACCGTTCTTTTGTTTGCGACATCTGCAGTGGAAAGGCTTCTATCCCTCCAATCTTTCAGCAAACTCCTCAATCATCACCTGCAGGTACCAATTGAAAATCGTTGGGACAAGATTAAGATTCATTGAAAAAATAAATACTAATCCCTATTATTTCTTATGTAGTACATGATCAAGATTCTGTCACTAAGCGTCCAGAAAAAACAACAACTCCAAGTATTCCCACCGAAAATAAATCCAAAGCTAATCGTAGAAGTGGTATGAATAACTAATCAAGTTAATTTACCCGAGGCAAAGGAAATAATTTAACCCTTACTGCATTCATCATTGCTAATTAAAAAAAATTATCTGCAGGGCTTCGTTTGTCAGCTGGGATGTCATTGTTCAGTGAGGTTTCCCCGACGAAAAACGCAAGCAAAGAACAAACAGAAGAGGATTTGGAAGACATTTCTAGTGAAGGTTCCTTAGGTTCGGACACCGACACGGCAAGACAGCCGACAAGGTGACAATATTTATCTCCTTTTTATTGGGGTATTATAATTTGCATGCTTGAATTTATTAGTAATTAAATACTTTATTTTGTATAATCAAAGTACTGAAGACAGCCGTCAGAAAGTATTTGAACAAGAAGAGACTCAGGAAGAGTTGTCCGACGAAGTCACAATTTCGGCAGAAGAGAAAAACTATGACTTACTTCAAAAACAAATCGAAGAGGAAGCTTTTCGACAAAATCAAGGTACACTTATATATAAGAACTGGACGTTCATTATTTGTTTTCAATGTTTTAAAAAAATTATTTGAATGTTTTGTAACAGCTTTGATTGAAGAACCTATATCTAAGGTGTACACGTCGCAGTTGTCATTAAATGTTAATCCTGATGAAGGTTTAAAAAATTATACTAATTTTGCGTTCATTCTACTTCATCGTCTGATGATTCTGGGTTTTGTTTGTGTATAGATGATGATCTACAACTGAATGATCCAATTTCACCAAAAAAAGGTAATGCATTTTGAGCTTGATATTCTTTTATTCGAGTTTTGGTTTTTAATTGCTCTTTTTGAGTTTTATATGTGATCTCATAATAAATCTTTATTATTCTTAGGAGTAAAAAATCAAGGGAAAAAGGATAACTCAGACACTGAAACCGACGAGGAGGAAAATATTGAAATCGAATCAGTCAAGCAATCTGAATCATCAAAACAGAAACCGCTTGATGACGAAGAAGAAGCGGAGGGTAACATTATATATTATTACGAGTATTTTTAATAAAATTGCTTATGACTCCAGAAATTCATCTTAAAATATTCTCATTAAATTGTAGAATTTATCGACACATCTAACATGCCTTCATGTTTCACCGACAAGCTTACATACAGTGAATGGAGAAAATTCGTGAGAACAAAAGAAGACGATGACAAAGATTCGAAGGAGAAAGGCTACAAAAGTTCAATTTTGCGATACAAGGATGGACTAAGAATTGATTCTGAGTACACCCATGTTTTTAGCAAAATATTTGACCGTTACAATTGTAAGTCTTCGTTAAAAATTAGCTAATTATAATGTGCGGATATTTATTCATATTTATTGAATCAATAGGGGTCTGCGTCTTAGGATTCAATAAATACAACTTCAAACCTAATGCCCAAAGAGCTGCATTCTTCATGGCATATGCCACATGTACAAAACCACCGAGGACGTGTCCAGTGAAATATAGTTTTACTATTCGAGAAACACCAAAGATTGATGTCGCACAGGAACTTGACCTTGAAGTCAGGTAAGCGATTTCGTAAAGTAACACTATGAATGGGATTTTGCGAGTTTACACAAAATATAATACTGCTTCTAGACTACTGACGACTGTTGGACCTATGCATGCACTGGGATATACTGGTCATCGAAGATTGCATGGTACGGTTCTAGAAAATCTTAAAGATGAATTGAAGGGTAAAAAAGCTTCAACTCTCCGAAGTATATTGCTCGCCAATGCTGACCCAAAAGCAATGGAGACTGGAAAGCTCAACGAAGTAAAAACCTTGCCATCCTTACGACAAGTCAGATCGACTGTAGGTTATACGAAGAACCCATAGCTGTTAAACGTTATCCATTGCAGTGATTATGATGATTTGCATATTTATAACTTGTGTCACTGTAACTTATAGGCTTTGAAAGAAGAGGACTTGGACAAAGACATTATAAAGGACATACTAGCAACAAGAGAAGCACTGCTGATAGATTTTCCTAGCAAAACGTTACCTAATTACATTCAAAGTCTCAGCATTTTGCCATTCAAAGTTGTAATGTATAGCAAAATGCAGTTTGATTTGCTTAACCGTATAACAAAACGATTTGGGCCAAGAACTGTGCAGGTAATACCCTTTTGTGCATACTGATTTTTGAACGAAGAATTCACTTAATGTTTATCTACTCTTTATGATTAGCTTGACGCTACTGGTCAACTTGTAAAAAAACTGCCAGCCCCGTACGATCAAGGAGATGTGTCAATTACAACTATAATTGTTAGATCACCGAAAGCCGGAGAGCAGGTACTTCCATTTGCAGAGATGCTGTCCACAGACAACACGACTACCAGCATAGCATACTTTTTGAAGCAGGTTTTTGAAACGTAATAACAGCTACTCATTAATTATTGTACTAGTGAAACTTGCGCTAAAAACCTACCATTACTCCATTGTTTTTTAGTTATCGTAAAGCTTGCAACGTCACGTTACCGTATTACGGAATCGAACGGCTTGAAATTGATTTTTCCAAAGCTAATCTAGCA
Organism: Entomobrya nicoleti; assembly: GCA_034695465.1. Taxonomy (NCBI): domain Eukaryota; kingdom Metazoa; phylum Arthropoda; class Collembola; order Entomobryomorpha; family Entomobryidae; genus Entomobrya; species Entomobrya nicoleti. Next base: position 7,340 of record JAQFZG010001602.1, on the reverse strand, counting down.
GCTGGTGTGAATGTATTTACTGGCCTAACGGTTGCGCAATATCTTGATAAGCTGTGGAACATTATGGACGACGAATCTGGGGAACCACCAAATCTATTCCCGATTCATGTTCGTAATAATTGTATATTACTTCATGCATAATTACTTCATAAAGATCACTTAATTACAACTCTTTATTCGTTACAGGTGTGTCGTTTTCATGTCATACGTGCATTGGAAGCACATTTGAAAAAAGGAGTTGGTGCTATTCCTGATGAGGAATCAAAAACCGTTATCCGGAAATGGTTCCGTCGATTAACACATGCGAAAACTCTGTGGACATTTCATAGATTATGTACGGATGCTGCATTTTTTTTTGGACAACTTTACCTAACTAAGCAGCTTCTGGAACGGATAAAAAATATTGACTCCACCACCGACAAAATAGGTAAGCGTTTAATATTTCTTGGTTATCATGATTAATGATTGGATTGAATTTTATGATTGGTCTAATGTGTGACCATTTTTTCTTCTTTCTTGAAGGCACGAAGCCATGGGCTAATTTCACTTTCAGTAATGCCCAACGGTTGGATATCCCATTTTATAAAAGAAATCCATTTGGCGCTTATGCAGAAGACATCTTCGGGCAGATGGCACAGCATAATAAAAATCTGGGTTCTTCAGGACGAAACATACAATTTAATCCAATGTATGATCCTCCATTTTTGGACACGTTGGAAAAACATTACATGCCGTACTTTCCAATTATATCTTATGCAGTAATTGACTATCTTGGTGTCAGCACAACTGATACTACTACAAACGCGATAGGTATTATCTTTTCTGTAGAACATTAAATTACTAATTTTTATTAGATAAGGTAAGACATGAATTGATTTCAGAACTAAACGTTGCTATTATTTTATATTTAGAGCAATATCATGGTCTTATAAAAACTAGTATTTACCCTAACGAGATTTACATGAAGGCTCCCAGATTTCTTCGACGTCAAGCAAAATACATTAAAGGTTACCTCCTTTAAAATTTACTTTGGTTTTGTATTCTTGTGTTTTAATGAAATTTTCTCTTGTCTTAAAGGGAACTGTCACAATCAATTATCTGTGTTGGCTTCTATCCCAAACAAACCAAAGCATGTATCCACTAGTCAATCGAATAAGGCATCAAACCAAACAAAAAATAAGGATACTACAGGAGATAACACTAACGATAGTACCCGCAGAGAAGACACTGAAACCAAAAATAAATTAGACCAAAACCCTTCCTCAGATCACCAGGAGAAAGAAAGCACACCAGGTAAGGAATTCTTTAGTTCACGCCGGTAATATTTACGCACGCTTAAATAAATATACGTAACATTACAGTTTTGAGATCAGTCACAAGTTAATAAATGCATTTAGACATTTTGTTAATGAAACTGACGACCAAAAAACCATTACTTATAGATGTCTTATTTTATTATAGGAGCAACCAGATTTGAACCCATATTTGATGAAAGTGATGACGGACTTATTGAAGGTCATAGTTATGATTTGTTACTGTATTTACTAAGGGGGTTGTATCAAAACGAAAATGGATGGATATCCAAGAATAAAAAACACAATTTTCGTCTGAGGGCTAAATAAGTTTTTTGTATGACTTCCTTGCCCTTAACCACGAGTAATTTTTTATTTTTCGATCGCCTTCCATTTGACGTATGTGTAAAAACTGATTGTAATTAATTCTCCTTGGGGCTTAATATTATATCACGATAACATAAAATCTATTACAATTTCTCTTTAAACGTTTTATAGGGAGTCTTAAAGTTGATGAGCCATCGAAAAAAACCAAAAAACAAAAGAAGACTTATCCTTACGATGACGATGATGGTGAGCTTTTTGAAGAAACGACTTATGGTCCATGAACAATTTAACTTGAGTTTAACATAAACTTTATATTGCAGCTCCTTCTCCGGAGAGTCAAAGAGATGTATGGAAAGGCAAAGTGAAAAAAGGGTCCCAAACCGAGACCGTGGTTGATACTTTTGATGTCCCACTTATTCGATGGGGAGGAAATGTCAAAGTTGATGATACTACAATTGTAATTGGGAACTCCTGTGCCATGGATACGTCGTGCCAAATTTTAGTGGCTCTGTATTTAAAAAATGACAGCTTTAAGGCATTTTTAGACAAAGAAGCCCTTACTCAACAGATAGATAAAAATATATTGCAAACAATCTTATCTTTCATTAAAGGAGAGAGTGATGGAGCAAAAAGTTGTTGGTTAACTAAAGCTCTAGAACTCACAAGTGAGGTAATTGGAATTCAACGTTTTCATTCTGAAGACGAATATGGTTGGAGTGCTTTGAAACATTGGTTTCCTATTAAGAAAAACTACTGGTGCTCCAACGAGGAATGCTTAGGTTTTCAGGATCGGGGATTTTGGGCTCCAGACAATATGACGTTGCTTGACCTTCACCCGTTTTCTATTGACCATTTTTTGACCATTGTCAACGGAGAAACTTTTGCAGGCTATAAATGTACTCAATGTCTTTCAAAAATGAAAACTGATGTGAATTTCCAATTTGACAATATGCCTTTCATTTTCTACGGTATCAATGAAGACCGTCAAGGTAAAAGCAGGGAAGAATTTTTGCGATATACTCAAAAGATTAAAGGTGTGACTTACAAGGTCTTTGCGTACACCATATTAATTAATGAGGGGAGGCCTTCAGCCCATTATGTAACCAAATTCGTGGTGAACTACAAAAAAATCATCTATAATGGGCTTAATCGTCAACCAGTGTCACAAGTAGAAAAAACAAATGAAATAGTGACAAGTGTCTGGTTGTGTAAAGACATTTAAACAATCATTCAATAATTTTTTTTTCCTTTTTTGGTGTTAATTAACTAAAACTACCTAATAAGTAAAACAATCTCACAAGTATATTGCCATTTTAATGTAACATTATACGAACGACCTATTTAAGAATTTATTAACAACTGTTAATTCATGCAACCCAAATTTTAATCGATAAAGTATTCGAAATAAAAGATTGAAGCATTATTTCATGAATTGTTTGTTCTTATTTTTGACATAAATTTTGTCGTACACGCTTGATATCCGAATAACTTTGCAATTAAACCAGTTCTTTCATAAACGCAGTTTTGCTTTTATCACGGTCTTTATAACGCAAATTTACTTAGACAAACATACCAATTTGTACTGCAATCATTTCAATCAAGCAGTCATTGTCTTCTAACAAAAATTATTTCACTTGTTATAAAATTGTCATGTGTATGTATGTCCATTCGATGTCCGAAAAAAAATCTTCAAACTGTAGGCCGAGGTCTGTAGACTTGGTCCAGTATATCATAGTGAGCACATTATATTTGTTATGTAACGATTCAAGCAACATACTTAAAAAGGGCCATAATATTCCAATACCATCCTCCACATTTCCCCCACCCCAACTCAGCTCCCGATTTCAGATAGGAGATCGCAGTTGTAGTGGAGCATCTTTATAAACTATTTGTAATTATATCTATTACCACAATGTAAATGAACAAAATATTTAAAGTCATTATCCGCTGCCGGTTAGCTTGGTATTCAGATATCTTTTAGGAACAATGCATGTGCACAATGTTTTGAAATGATAAATATGAAGGAATGATAATTGATGCCCAATTATCCCGAATAATTACTCATAGACAATATAATTTAGAAGTTGAAAATATTTTATTTTTTATATTTAAAAAACTGTAATTATTAGTTTTAAACACGCAAAGACGCATAACTAATGTGCCCAAAAACCGTAATCCCAAAAGGGTGTCCAGTAAATTAGACAAAATTGGAGATGTTAGTGACATGTTTGAATTGGCGATAGTTCAAACTTCAAATCATGGCCAATAAATGCTAATACCAAAACACACGATTAATTATTTCGAAATGATTGGAGACAAAATTGCAAAAGGATCAAACTAAAAAGTAAATACGTTAAATAATTAACATCAAAACAAGTTCAGGAAGCAAAAAGCAATTAAATGCTTTGTAAGATTTTAGTACTTACAGCAGATAATTAAATTCTGTTTAAGTAAGGAAACGAACTATTATTAATAAAATCTTTTCATAAGAGACCTCATAAATTTTTAAGTAAGATATTAGTTTTTAAGTGTTTTGAAGGCTTGTTCAATTTAAAAAGTTGAGCAAACCATTCTGAATTCATAAAGCTGGGTCTGGAATCATAGTTGGTGGCTTCCCAAGCTATCGAAGTAACAGCTCCACCAGAGTCTTTCTGTGATCCTCGAAGGAGTAGTGTTATTGGGACGGAACTCTTCATGTACATGTCGTGAAACCACTCGTTATCGGACACCCGGATGCTTTCTTTAAACTTGCCTATGCCAAAACAAAAATGGTATCATGTCCAAAATACAGAAGCTGGATTTTTTGTTGACTGTTTGATGTAGGAGTGAAGTGGGGATGTGGAGAAGGACGGGATTGTGATGTTGAGAAGAAGGTGATTGGGAATTGGAGAAGAGACTTGGGAGGGGGGAGTAATGGGGTTGATGGAGGTTGGGCTTCATAGGGAGGTGGGGATGTGGAGAAGATTGGAATTGGTAGGATAATAGAGTTTTATAGAACGATTACGGAAATGATAGGGAAATGGAGTTCCGGAGACGAAGGATTGTATTTAGACTATAGTGAGTTTGTGGTGGATGTCAGGTATATCCAAACGATTTTATTTGGCAAGTTATGGAAAACGATATTTTAAGAAGGATTTTTATTTTTATCTATACCTCCTATGCCATTTGATAACTTGATGAATTGGGCTCTAGGTGAATTCCTATTTGGGTCGTGTTCCAGTCGTGTGATGGCTGGGACAAAATCTTTAAGTTTAAGGTATAATTTGCAGTTAATAATAAATTGAATTTTCAGATAATTATTGAAAATATATCACATTACGTATTGTTTGCAAAAAAACCTTACTTTTGTAGTACTTAGTAACCCATTGGGGGAAGGGTAGGCAGTTTCTCAGCTTATAAAAGAAACCAGTCTACACAAAATATTTCAAAAAATATGAATGACTGATTGCTCCGTAGGCATTTAAGTAATAAGTCAGAAAAACTATCGCTTACTTCTGGATCAGTGTAATTCCTATTGATTGTTGTAGCCGGGGAAAACTCTGTGTGCAGTGTAATAGTACGTCCAGTGAGAGGATTCCTTTTTAAAAAATGCCGGTATTAGGATGCGAAAATTGATAATTCTTGAAGAAAATGTGTACATACGATAGGTCAAATAAGATAAAGCGGCTTACTGGTAAGTTGCAGAGTTAATGTACAAGTACTCCCAGTAAAACATGTAACTGATTTTAGTTGAACTTAGTGCAGCTAGTGTCTCATATAAACCAAGAAAGTTATCTTCCATCGAATTGATTATTGAGTGCTCAAAGTCCTCTGCAATAACAAAATGTATTCATTTAAAACGTGCTTGAACAAAGGCTTCATAAAAAGTCAAGTCAATAATACACGATTGTATTATGAGTGACAGAAAATTATATGATCAACTATACATTAATTTGGTATTGAACATATGCTAATACTAACCCCCCAAAATTGGAAAAATTAAAACCTTTTTAATGGTAATTTGTCTTCTTCATACTACACATATTTTATTGTTTTTCCTTACTGGTCATATCTTCCTGTTCCTTTACGGAAACACGTTGTGTATATAGTTTGGAAGCCGCACGATGCCTGTATTCGTTGCATTGGTCCACAGGGTCAGATCCGAAGTAATATGTATTCAAAACATGTTCCCGAATCGCGATTAATTGTGGGTCATCAACTGACAACACTTCTGCACGTCCACCAGAAGTATAAATGATACTGAGGATGAATACGATCAGTCCAATTTTAAGCAAAGCTCTGAACATTTTAGGGCAGTGCTGTAAGTAAACTATGGATACTGTAGGAGTTAACTTTCACCTGGTAGTAATTTTTAAAATTAAACAGTTATAAGCTTAACATTATTAAAGTATTAATTAGTATTTCGGAATGATACTTGCTATTGTGAGCTATTTACGAAAACACAAATTATAACTATTTCCCTTAGAAAAACAGAAATATAACTTAATCCCACATTACATGAGGTATGATTATATTTGATTGATATCACTTACACAGACAAGTTGTAGTTAACCTACAAATGTATATATTATACTCTGCACTTTGTATTATATATTGATACAAGAAAAAAGATTTTAAGTGCAATTTCTTTTACTTCATCAGTAATGCATTTTTGGAGCTTTTTGCGTTACATGCCGGAAGATCTTAGGATTGCTTTCAGCTAGCAACAACGAGGGTGATGCTCTGTGGCATGATCGGCTTATCGCGAGCCCAATTTTTAGTACGTGTCCCAAATTCCAGATCTTGTAAGGGAAAATTTATTACATCATAAATTATACAGCTAGGGGGTAAAGTATCAAATTAGGGTGTAGAAAATTCCCATACACACTCATTTTGTAGAAAAGCTTTGCTTTCTGGACAGTGCAGATCAAAGATATATTATTATGTTAAAGCAATGTGCAGAAGGAAAATATATTCCTCTCACTTGTACATAGGGGGTTCTGTATGTATGTTTGAGCTACCTATTTCTCATGGAACACAGCAACGCATAGTTCTCCCTAACACCTAAGCGTTTTTAGCTTGATAGTATGCTTGGGTATGGTTTCTTTTGCATTTGTTAGCTAGCTTCACTTTACAACACTACCATATGAATACAAACTGACATGTTAATGACAATTTAACTGTGAGATAAGGTATAAGTTTCGGTCTTTTCTACCCAGTAGGAACCCTAAAATGTTGAAAGTTTTGTAAGCTAAAACTTTTGTTTTGACCTTTGTTGTTACTTGGGTAAAACTTAGGAAGTGTGTTGGGGTTAGAGAAAGGGCAGGAGTTGGGAAAAGGAGCTGGGATTAGGAAGTGGGTTGGCGTCAGGTAAAGATCAGGGATTAGGAAGTGGATTGAGGTTACGTAACGGGCAGCAACAGACAACAACAACTATGTTTTCTTCGGATTAGCCTAAGAAATCTGTGGCCTTCCTAGTTATGTATATGATCACAATAGCAATCATCATTATAGCATGTCGCATTGCTAAGAGAACGTCTTCTCCAACTAAATTATAATGTGTTTTAAATAGGTTGTTACGTTCAGGGTGCTAGAATTATGGTTTTGGGTGCTAGAATTTTGGTTTCAGGTTGCTAGAATTATGGATGATAGGGGGCTAGACTTTTGGTTTCAGGGTGCTAGACTTTTGGTTTGTAGGATGCTAGAATAAATTTTTTAGGGTGCTAGATCTTGGGTGCTAGA
>JAQFZG010001601.1:0-20254 GCA_034695465.1 Entomobrya nicoleti | reverse complement strand
GAATATTGGTTAATAACGACTGTTTGGAAATTTCCATAATATCATCTTTAATGTCCTTATACACACCCTTAAGTACTGCATAGTCTCTGCGTTGTTGAATCGATAGAAACTCAAACTCTTTCCGAATTTCTGCTCATCGTTACATGTACGAAGCGAATAATTTGCTTGTTTCATTAAGTACTTTGTACGATAAATTATCAAATGTGCCGATGAATGTAAAGTAAACCTTTTCCTTTTAGTTTTAAATCCTTTTCTGGATACACCCAAATGTCTCTTGGCTCATCCTTATCTCCCTTTTTCACTACTTCGGGTATGGATGCTGTTGGGATCATAATGGCACCACTGGTCTTGATTTTGGCAGCTTCCTGCATCTTTTTGCTATCATCCCAGTTGTTTTGTACAATTGTATCTGTGCTGTTGTAGGGTGAAAGTTGAGTTGATATACACCGTCACCAAAAACTGCGTCTCCTGTCTTACTTCGAACCGATTTCTTGATGAACCCGCTTTTATAAATCAAGGGCAAAGTGTCATACTCGGTGTAGTGATAAAGAAACATCGGCTTCGGCTCGTCTTCGGAACTGTACGAAGTAAAAAATATTTGAATCACAAATAAAATAGGGATTTAAGTAATTTTTCCTTACCTCATAGTTGGATGTTTAAAAAACCAACTTAACAATCTTCAAGTCGTAAACAAAAATAATTGAACAGTTTTTCGCTTTGTACAACGCAATGGTTAACTATCCAAAATGTGTGAATCTCTAATAATAAATTAAGATCATCAGATTACCTAGTATTTATACCATTACTGAAAATCACTTCAATGCACTCATTTAGTTCTACGAACACTAGATAAATTTGTCGTGTTTTAAGTTTTGATTGATACCATTTCTTTGTCAAACAATTTGAAGACCTGGAAATTTACAACGAAATAAGATAGACAGCAGCAATTTCAAATAATAACCATTATTATGTGACATTATTCAATCAATCAACATTGTTATCACTCTTTATAAACATGATTGCATAGTTTCAGTAAAATCGGTTTCTTATCATACATTTTTTATTTGATTGAACGAGTGGGGGGTGAAATCCTTCAGTTTAATTACTAAAAAATGTGGAGCCTTTGACGCAATTTAAACTAAAACCATCATGAAATACGTGCGACAAACCGACCTCATTAAAATTCAAAGTACTAGTAGTATTGTTATTATTCCAAATAACATGGTGCAGTGCTTATATTTAATATGACATTATTAAATATTAATATTATACTGTCGTCAAAATAAGTATGCTGAGTATATTGCTTACATCTAGCATAATTAATTTATGGAAACTATGCTGCTCGATTTTTTAAATCTCGAGGTTTCTCTGTATGGTATTTGCGTAGTACCTGAAATTGGCTTTCCTATTACGTACAATAAGTATCTAGTACAATACGAACACAGGTTGTATTACAAAAAGTATTTTATGAGTAAGACATTTTTTGGTTAAAGAGGTTTAAATGAATTTATTTAACTCTAGCTTTCGAAGACTTTCCGTCCACTTTTTCAAGAGTGAGAACAATGTAAAAAAATGCAATTCACAGAGCATAGTTTAGAAATTATATGTATAATAATAAAATTAATTTATTTTATTAATTTCACAACCAGAGCATTAACCTTTTTGTACAAAATACGGTTGGTTTTCAAGTGATATCATCCGGCCGCGGTCATGCAATTATGACATTAGTCCATTGGACCCAAATAATATACGGCATGCCATATCAAAAATGCAACTTGAGAAGTGTCAAGTGATGAAAAAAAGATATAGAAATATTACCACGGTTATTAAATATATTATTAAGTAAAAGTGTACGACACAGCGTTCCCTATTTCCCACTTGAAGTGAGCGAAATGCTTCCCAGGTGGGAAATAGTGGGAAATTTGGGATATAGTGGGAAATGATGGTAAATGAGAAATGAAATGGGAAATTCGGAATTTATTTAATTTTCAGTACCATCAAGCCTCAAAAAGTCAGTAAAGCGCTATAAAAATATTATGAAAAGATTTTAGCGAGTAACCAAAACACATTCATCAATTTTATTTGCGCTTAAGGTAATCACTTCTTGATAACTAAATCCATGCACCGCACATATTTAATAAATCACTGATGGAAGACTTATTTTTTATCCTAATATGTTGATTTTTATAAACGATCTTTAACATTTTAGTTATATATTTTATGTGTAAACCTGATTTTTCACTGGTTTGTTTGATATTTCCCATATTTCCCACTTCCCACCAAAATCATCATTTACCAGGGCAATATTTCCCATTATTTCCCACTAAATTTCCCACCTGGTAAATACCAGCCAGGAACGCTGGTACGACATCACTCACCGCTTGATAAACAAAATCTCGAAAAATCATGTGTATATTTTGTGATAGCACGTGATGATGTACTTTTGCACAAGAATTTGTAATTTCCCCTGAATCATTAAATCATGACCGGAACAAACATGTCAAGATTATAGCTTCGTCAAACAAACCAATAAAAGTTATCAAAAAATTTGCACTTAAAAGAAGTATTGTCCCAAATAATTGATGTGTAAAAATGTTATGGACATGTTTCATCATTGGTAAACGTTATGCAATGAAAATTTTGTAAAAAATTTAAAACGGGAAAAGGTAATTTATAGTACAATTCATAGATGCCTGCTTTAAACATATTATACTAAATTCAATCTACATGCTACGTACAATGCTATGCGTATCTATAATTGGGAGTAATTTTATTTTTCGATGATGCATTAACTTAATGGACTAATGTTAACTATCAGGTGGAAATTAGGTTTACAGTCTGCGCAATTGAATACTAAATATGCAAAAAATAATGCTAGACACGGATCAAAATTTAGGGTTCCAACAATTTAGGACCTAAACTGCCCTAAGAGTCTGAATACATTCGATGGTAGACACATTTATTCTTATTTTATATTAAAATGGATTTTTTGAGTTATTCAAGTTTTTGTGGATTATTTGTTTAATCAAGAAATAGTATAACATCAAAATATAAAACACATTATCATGCCATAGAGTTTATCAAGCAAACATGAATTTATGGACAAATCAATTGTGTTCTTTAATTTGATATTTAAATATTGTATTGCATTGCACATAATTTAAATACAAATTCAGAGAATTTCAAACAAGCCTCATAGCCTTGAATCAATTAGCGGGATCCTTCCTAAATTAATACAGAAATACAACCAATAAATCAATACATACTTTTAAACAGCTATAGAACTTACACCGGAAAGTATCTCTGTAGCAATTCTTCATATATTTTTAAATCCTCATCTCGATAGACACAAAATACTACTCGATCAATCTATATATATGGGATTTAGAAATAAATTAAATGACATAGCCTGTCAGTTCGAATTATGAAGCTAACAACTCAACCTGCTATACCTCAGATGGATTTTCTGTCAAAGTCTTGCGTGCATGATGGATAGCTGTATGAGCGGCATTCACAGGGTCATATCCATATATTCATGTGCTTATACAAGGAAACGCTATAGTTCGGATGGAGTGACTGAGCATTAGACTGAAACATCTTCCGTAGGTATTCGCTAGCTCAAGTGGATCTTGAATGCAAGTACCGACTGCATGAATGACGTCTAAAGAAAAATAATGTCTTTTTTATAACTACAGCATGTAAAATATTTATAAGTTTCCTAACTTTTTACTATTACGTTTTGCTGGAAGATTGTAGCCACCCGTGATTTTTGCCTCTCCGACAGGACACCCTCCCAACGATTTGCATTCCTCAAGTAGTTCGGGTCCAGCTGCTGCATGAATCGCTCCATCCACACCACCACCCCCCAGCAGAGAAGTATTGGCTGTATTTACAATAGCATCAACTTCAAGAGTGGTAATGTCACCCTGCCACAGTGATAGTTTGTCGTTCAAATCAGGTCGGACCCGATAAAGGTGCTCGGTATTGTATTCAGGTAAAAATAGCAATATCTCGAACAAAGACTCATATTAGAAAGTCAAATAAGCTTTATGGCTTGTTTACCTTGAATTTCTGGTTTCAGTGTTCTAGCCCAGAAATATTGTGTCCATGTTAGTAATGAAGATATGGTTGTGGTATTGGAGATTGAGGGCATTTTTGATAACGCAGCACAGCCGGTTGACTGGTGTTTAAACAATTTACTTGTTGCTATGTTGAATATGAAATGGTAACTGAATTATTGTGTATCATTCTTTTGCTAAAAATTCAGAGTTAGTATGACCAACATATAAAGCTGATTGAGACATGAATGTACATGTTGATGTCTACATGATCAAACATCATTGTAAAGCTAAGGATAGCTTAAACACAACTAACCTGGTTAACATAGGAAATTGCTTTTGACAGTACGTTGTTCAACAAATAATACAGCGCTGTTAGAAAAACTTTAAATGTTCACTTATGTTGTACTGAGTCAGGGTGGGGTAACTTGAAGTTTTTAGAAAGTAGTCAGAAAACTAATTTACTTCCTCAGAGATTGGTCTACATATAGGTAGTGGAAAACTAAAGATTAATACGTTATTAGTAATAACTTATTACGATTAGTTACGCTTACTAAATGGTACTACAATATATGTGCATACAGTTTCTAATTACAGAAATAATAGTACTTTCATCTGTTTTAAAATTAATTCATAATAACACCTCATAATATTCATCATGTATAAAAAAGTGGCATAGTTAAGCTTATTAAGTAGCGCTAGCTACTTTATATGAATGCTCGATGTTATTCGTCTGTCTATCTGTCACCAGAATCACTTGTGTAAAACTTAAGCTAGAAAGTTTAAACTTGTTACGCAGGTACCTCTGACATACCCTAGTTTGGTATTTAAAATGGACCAAATCTGGCGACAGGTGTAACGGTAGCAACTAGCAATTTTTAATTGCCACATCCTTTGTTTTCATTTATTTTTTATTGGATTTATCGATAATAGTTGAGTTGCGAAGTCCACTTTGTCAGGGAATAGGTTCCCAAACTAAAAGTTTAAACTCTAAAGAAATTAGAATTTAAATAGTTTTCGTATTTATTCCTAAAAATGATTTTTGAAGTTATGAAGTGAACAATAAAATGCACCCATACTATTATATCTCAAATGAGTACTGGAAACAATTCAATTACTATTTAAATTCGTCATTCGAATTAAATTTTTTAAATTACTTGCTATCGCAACTTCTCTACACCTGCTTGCTAACAGTTATAACTTTTATTACTACTACACTGTGCCGATTTTTTTGACAACCTTATAAAGTAGCTATGCTAAGCCGTATGTACAGTTCCACGTATGCAAATATGTACTCTCCGGTTTGACATCACATATCTCCAGAGTAACGTGCATTATATTGAAACAGACTTTTTTATTGTCGATATTTTTTATGGCTTAACAATGTGTGTTATGTGCCTGCTCAATACACATATTTTGGAGAGTACGAGTATTGATTGTGAAGTAAATAAACAGCCCACATGATGTATTTGTTTGAGCTGTATTTGGGGTAGAATGCCAATTATACAAAGGCTTTAACCAGCTGAGTGCCCTATTTAATGCTCTGAAAATTAAAGTTTTCAAGATTTAATTTAAATGTAGTTTTATGGTTTTTACATTGTGCTTATTTCTTTGACATACGGTTTCAAGTAAAAACTGTATTTATTGCTTAAATAGGCATACCAAGTTTACCTAGAATTAAATGTAATTTTATTTAGTTGGATGCTTTTTTAATGTTTTAAGATATTTAGGATAAAGTCAAACACTTCTCTTAGTAAAACAATGCATTTTCTGATGCAGCGTCATAATGGATACGCAGTAAGATTTGCGCTTTGACAAAAAGAAAAATAATTTCAAGTGTCTATACATTTTTAATTTCATTTGATAATACGCAGCGAATGTGAAGCATGCAGACTTGCTCATTCGTACGTTTTTTCACATATTACAGCAAAAACGATGTAATGAGTATTTCGATACAATAAATTACCGAAATAGAATACAAATGAAACTTTCCAACATTGTTAATTGAAAGTTCAAACTTTAAATCGATTGCTGAAAAAACATGTCATTAAATTTGCAAAGACGAGAACATCATAGTTCGTTCGACAAAGGGGAATATGACATGATCGTTTTAGATTATTTTACATTCTACAAGAATTAGGAATTATGTTCGTCTTAGCTAGTTAGTTTCGTCTTCAAAAGAAATTCTTATAAATCCGACATGTTTTCGTTTCAATAAATGCGAATTTTTGGAACGTCAAGCAACACGCTTAAATAAGAAGGCACTAGTCGTTAGTTTAACCTGTAAGAAAACGAAGATAGACTTACAAGAAGAAGTTTCATGAAAAGCAATTATTAGTTCATACTTTAATGACATAAAATTTGCTTCATATACAATCAATCTCCACAAACTTCAGCAGAACTTGCATTTCAAGATAAACTCGTCGGGCTAATACCCACATAATTTGGCACGTAATATATCAATAAGCGAAACAAGTTGTAAAGGTTAACATTTTACTGAAATATTGGTATACGTACTTGAAGTTCTCTTACTAAAGTTTGTAATATAATGCCATCAGTGTTGACGATTTGGTGTATAGGGGTTATTCAATCGGTACCTAACGCCTATAAGTAGGGAGGGAGGGTCAGAGACAAGCGTGACGTCCTATGTTAAATGGGGTATCCTGTTATGTTAAGAAAGCGTGACATACACATTTAATTTATTCACACATTGAAGTCTGGCAAAGAATACAATTAATGCAAAGTGAATTGTCATTGAATATATCGTTAAGGAAGGAACATTACATATATTACAGAAAATTCATTAAATGTTAAATTAAGGTTTCCAAAGTTAAACCAAGCTTGAACTATTTAGTTTGAGTAACGTACTGAAAAAGTGTCCTGTTCTCCTAAAATCTACCTTTTAAGTTTACTTTTAAGTCATAGTGCTTGGCTTCTTGAAGTCGTAAAAACAAAATAGCTCATATTGCAATAAAAAATTATCTTCAAAGCCTGAGAAGATAATCATGATGGAGAAACAAAAGCCTTATTTACCTTTAAAGAATGTCATCCATCGAATTTGACGAAGGTACTACAGATAACGTAAACAGTGAAATTATTCCGTTGTATTCAAATTTGCAACATATTGTTGCATCAAACATGCATAGATTCTACATTTTCCATACAACACAACCGGAACAAATATGTCACCATGTTTACATCATCAACCAATCGTCTCATGCCTCAATCGTGTCATTATATCAGATCATTTAAACCAAATCTTTTTTTGTTATAATGCTAACTCAAATTTTCAAGTCACGTAGTCATTTTCATATCGCCTGATAAAAAATTGATAGTTATATTTACAAATCAAAGTCCCAGTTCGCTCTATTCGACAATACAACACATTCTCTTCTGCATGCAATTCGGTGTTGGTAAATTTATTTTCCCTAAATTTACAATAATACATGTACCAAAGGAGACGTCAAAATCCATGCGAAAACACTTATTGCAGTAATAAACCTGCTCTCGACATAAGTTACCATTAACTCTTGACTCTAACTTAAGTCTTGCTATTATACACCGATATCATATTACGTAAATAAAAATACCCTCACAGTTGAATAAATGCATCCAAGTATGAACGGAACAAACTTGTCAAACATTTTTCATTGTCTGTATTTTATCAATCATATTTCTAGATAATAAAAGTAATAATGTCGTTTTTATTTTACCCCATCAGTCAGTTGAGTTTATAACTGATCACAAACAGCCTTCCCAAAATAAACTACTTGTAACAATTTTGTACAAAACTTTTGGTGTGACCTAATTATTGTAGTTATAGGGTTAAAATGTATTTTTTTATGTGTTTAATTGTTGCAATTAAAAAAAATCACAAATATGCAGGAACCCAACAATGTATGATCACTGTAGCTGTTTCATGATTTTTTTACGCATGTAATTATAACCAGCAGCTAGCTTAAACATAATGCATACATAAGCTAGCTTACGTATGCATCATTCGTTTATTGCAAAAATAATTTACATAAACACATTTTTACTGAAACTTAGGGTTTTTAATTTCAGATTATGAATATCATGACGTCAACATTATATAATATGTTCGGTGTAAGGGCATCTCAAGCAATCTGGGTTATACGTCCTAAAAAACTGTATGCAATTTGGTGAGTGACAAAGAAATTGATTACAAATTCAATGGCGATAAACATTACACGTGTACAATTATGTATTTATTTTATTGTCAAGCGTGTTTTAGGTCAGAGCCTATTTTTTATTCAATTCAGCCAATATTTGCAGATAGGTCAAGTCTAATTGTGGCATGATATCATTGAAATTTATATCATTGATCGTGGCATAAATTAAATTAGTTTTCTTGTATTTATTTATACGTCTATTAAAGCAATACTAGATAAGTTGTCGTGCAAATAGGCATAATATTTTATTTCCAGTACAAACAATTTAAACAAGTAACCCAGCAAATTCACTGACACTGTGAATCTAATTGCCCATATATGGCTAAAAGGTATCAGGGGTTTATTGTATGAAAATCTTTAAATCAACAGTAAAGTGAATTAAGGGTAGGGTGCCGTGACAGCAAGCAACTCAGTCACTAAATGTAAAACCTAAAGAGAGATAATTGCAGCCACTCTATTCACTTTTAAAATCACCATTTGACAATTAATGTAATAATAATTCCTCAAATGTACCAGTTTTCATTACAAATTTATGGAGTCTGATGGGGAGGTGCAAGCTTTGAATTCTGGACTTGCCGAGGTAGATCCGAAAAAAATCCAATGCCCAGAGCCAACTGGCATTTTTGGATTTCTACAACGCCCCTTTTACCTTGTGGCTAGTCGTTCAAAAGCCTTGAGGCACTTGTGACTGAAAACCTTGAGCATTAAGTATAGTAAAGTTCAATATTAAGGAAAAATAATGCTGTAAAGAAACGATAACATGGCTATTTGAGCCTTTCGATATAATCTTTATATTTTATTGGTAGAACGACTTTTATTATAAATACCGTAAAGCTGTTGAGTCGAATAACAGGGCATGCTGAATTAAATGTATTATGTAACATATTCATAGTCAATATTAAGCTTTCATAAAATTTTACACACTATTTCGTTGAAGCAAATTAGTTTTTAATTTTCGGCACAAAGTCACTTTTTAAAGATATCAGTAAATGGATGATCAAATCAGTTCAACTGAATTCAACAATATATTTTATTTGGATTCGTTTTGGGTCAAAAACTACATATTCATTGAAGCAAAGGTTACCTGTACCTGTTTGGAATGGAGTATCGATATTGTTCTTTTGACAGATTCCAATTGGAATTACATCTCTTTCCACCATTTTGTTCTGAGAGGGAATTATTTGTCCACGACATATAACACTATCATATCCAGATGGTGGCTCGGAATGGGGTTTCGTGGCCGTGTAACTATATCCTAAGAAGACACGGCAAAGGAGTAAAAATTTACGTCCTTCGTTTGTTGCATAGTTTGCGCTCTTTTGCGATCGATCAGCAAAGTATATCCCGTTTCCGACCATGCGGTTAGGCTTATTGTAAAGCCTAAACCCATTTTGTAGAATGGACCCAATAGCATCACGTGTCGTGCCATGCCACAACCAATTTGCACTTTCGTTCGACTGTGGCTCATTTTTTAACTCGACATAGTAAGCATTGTGCATGACAAATTTCTTCGTAAGTTGACCAGCTAGAAAATACTGCCAAATTGTTAGATAGTCTAGTTTTCCTACAGTGATGAATAATTTCAAAACAGCAGTTTTGTTTGATATTCTGGAAATTGCTTCCCACGGTAATCCTAAAGCTTGGCTTAAACGCTTCTCCGCCGTTTCTCCAGTATCTTGAAAATGGTATATAATGAAAATCACGTGATTACACAAACAAATATTGTGAAATTAAAAAAAACGCTAAAAACAAAGATTACCACATTCAAAAATTCGTCTCAAGGCTTGCATGTCAACAAATTGGTTGAAATTTGTAATAAACAGTGAGACTTTATCTATTTATTTTACTTATTAAAGAGTTTATTTTCTCTTTTGAAAATTCAAACATAAAGAACCTTTTTTGCCGTTACGCCAAAAAAAACTTTTATGTATCACACTTCATGCCGATCTCCTTGAAATATGATAGATTTGTGAAACTTTGAAACAACATTTCACTCAATTGCGTTCTTTTGTTGTACGTGAAATGCTGTTTTGATTTTGTGTTACGGCAAATCATAGTTAATAATATAATATTCAATTATCGAATAAACTTGTTTGATATTTACCTACATTATCATTTTTTCTGATACTGGCTTATCTTCTCATGGATTTTCATCAACATTTTGCCTTTCACAGCTACATTTGTATTAACTTTGCTTTTATTTATATTAAAAAGGGTCAATTTTCCCCGGGTTTACAGTCTCTGTGGAGCTATGCGTTGACGAGAGAAGGCTCCAGGTACATAATGACAATTTAAAAAATCAATGGGAAATAAACTAATCATGAGCGAAATAAACCTAATGATTGGCCGGTTTAAGCAGCATTTGAAATGTATGTGTATTGCACTGGACATTAGCCACCAAAACTGCCTTTATTTTTGATTTCATTCATGAATGTTGGTATGAACCATGTCCTTCATGTTGGTCCATCAAGTTTTCTGGGGAATGGTGGAATAATACTTGGACAAATAAAATGCGTGAATTACATTTTCTAATATTGCACCAAAGAAGTAGCTTCAACAAATTATGAAGAAGTCCATCACTACCTAAAAAGATTTAAATGGAGATCATGAATGAATTTTAGGTGTCATTTTTGTAAATTTGTAAAATGTTTTCTGATTTTTAAAGTTTAGTTGTTAACTTATGCGGTAATATGAGCAATAAATCTTATTTCTACAATGATTTTCCACTTAAGTTTTGATCGTTGAGAACCCGTGACCATTTAAAATATCTTAATCTAATTATTTTTTTACTTATACCAATGTTAAAATTTGTGAAGACACAATTGGACTCAAAAATCTAAGATTTTGGATTAAAAAATTAAATTTGGACGTCTCAAATATAGACTGCAGTCAATGTTATGTTATTTTTTTTGAAAGTTCACCCATACCCATCTAATCTTTTATTTATATTTAATATATGTAGAACTCAGATAATTAGCGGGCATCATTGTAAGCTGGCTAGGGAATTTGGTTACCAGGTCCCCGATAAAGCATGCACGAGTGGGAGTGAACTCTTGCATTTAACTCCCATGTTAAAAAATTGGTCTTTGGTTTGCTACTACTCTTTGTTTTATTTACGTATTTTGTTGAAATTATTATTTCTGTAACAATTAAAATTTCTTGAAGAGGAGTTTTGTTCTTTCGCTCATGTAAAAGTATCAGAAAATAGTTATAAAAGCCAATAATAGAAACTGTTCCGAACAGGGAAAATTCCTTATGAGCTTTCCATGTTGAATCTTTTTTTGAACAGGATTAATGTTCTTCTGCTCACTTTGGCTAAGCAGCTCTTTTTATACATGGTTCGTTTTCGGCATGTAAATTTAAAAAAAACTGCCCATGACAATTCTCCAATTTGTACGGTTCATTTCAAAATGAAATATAGTCAGTTAAGTCAGATTGAAGCTATGTACGCTAAAATGCATAACCATTTTATCATAAACCATGTTATTTTCTCTTACAACTGACGCTCTCTTCCTTTGTTTTCAAGTTAATATTTACATGTTTATCTTAAAACCTATGTCGCCCCAAAAAACTGGCCAAATACAGAGGCAAATGATAAATTTAAATAAAACAGCCGGTGTATGCAATAGCTTTAATGCATAATGATATACATGCTTCATTACACTATTGTATGCGGAATGAAATAAGATTTTTTTGAGATAAAACCACATATGTAAGTCTACTCAAAATTGCAATGATGTTTTTTTTGGTTGGGAGAGCTTAAACGATGTATTTTGCATAAGTAATTACTTAAAAAACCAAGTGCACGATTAAATAATTTACTTCACTTTCATACAAATTTTCTGTATATTATAAGTATTACCAAAAGTACATACGGAATGGATGGACAAAAGATTTTATTTGTGTTTGGGATGAGTTTAATCAAAATCTGTGATTTTAATCGTAATGGCATGTCTATTTTATTTAAGGTAACCCCTGGAAGCTATTATATTTAGAAGATGACTGGTGGGCTCGTTTTTTCTGTCAAGCTATGCTAAACGATTTACGTAAGCAGAAAACCTCATTGTAAGATATATATAAGAGCGACAATAATTTGTTTAAAAATTTAATTATTCCAGTTTTTAGATTCCAGAGCTCATCCTTTTTGTTTATCCCACAGTTAAAATTTGTCCAATTTTTTCCCTTAATGAAGCAGGAATCAATCATTGCAGCAAGGCTCTGGTTTTGGTTTGGACGACAGCAGTATGGCGTAGAAAAACAATAATTAAAAACCAATTTTGCTGGCAGTTTTACAACTCTAACCAGTCTTTTTTTGTTTGGATTTATTTACAGTAAAAGCAAAACTAACTAATACGATACCGGAAGGAACTAGTCTCAAGACTCATCTGTTACAGCATCAGTGTGTGAAAAATCTAAATAATGTATATCCGATTTAAGCAAACTCAGATCGATACCAAAAGTGTACCAGTTACTGAATATCAAACAAGATATCTTGTTTCAGATTTAAGAATTATCTATTCATTTTAATTCACGTCTTACTTGACATAAATTAAGCAGTATAATTTTAGTTAGATTACTTTTTAGGTCGCTTTGTCAAGGGTGCATATTCTTAAGTTAAAGTTAAATCAGAACATTGTAATGAAGAATGTAGTTTAACTCTTACATTTGTTTACGGAAAAATTAGGCACGATTTAGGGGAGAAATTTTCGCAATATGTATAAACAATGTTTTTATGGACCAAATTAAGTCCGAACGTGTAACATTGTACTTAAACATAAAACCAGCAAGAATTTTTAGAAAAGCTGATTGAATTTGATATATAAATTAAATGTACTGCATATATTGAAAGCCACGTAAATCTACGTTATTTGTAATGAAAGTAACCAGCCACTTACTAGCCTTCAATTTAGAAGTACACAAATAATACATAGGCGAATGCCACAAGTGGCAAGTTGACATGCCACAATCATGTGCCAAATTGTATTTTGTCTGCTGTTAATTTACGTTAAGTGTAGCAAGTAGGCAACGCATGACTAGATACCACACTAGAAATGTTTACGACAGGAAGTTAATTTAAAAAATAGATATCATACAATTATCAGACAGTTTCCAATCCAGTTGAAAATCTTAGTTTAAAGTTCATAATCCTTAGGTTTATATTGAATAAGCTTTCACTGGTTATTAATAAAATAATTCGATTCAAATCTCCATTGTACACGTTTAAAGTGTAAGAATAATATGGTATATTAGCAGAAATTTTCCATAGCCAACCTTAAAACATAGAAAGTTTATTTAATAAACATAACAAGGCTAAAACTTTGCGAGGCTTAAACTTGAGTGTTCTAAACTTAAAATGAGTTGAAATAACAAATAATTTCAATGTTTACTTTGGTTTCAACAAGTATCCATGAACAATATACCGGTTATATTTTGAATTAATTTAAACAGGGATTACTTTAGCACCTGAATATTACATTGGCAGCAGCATACACAAAAAGTTGATCCATAGGTTGTTGTGAAATATGACTAATTTTCGGATTACTTACAATGTTTTCGTGTTAAAAGTGCTACTTGTCATATGTTAATGTTTACTCAGAAAACTGACATTTGTTTCAAAATGGTAAAAAAAGATTTCTGATTATAAATGCATCATTACCAAACTCGACGAAATACGAGCATATAAAACGAATATACATGGCTCACAATATTTTTTGTGAATTTAATTTAAATTTAGGTATGTAGGTTAATATCGTTATAGATGTAAAAAGCGGTACTTACGCTTAGTTAGCAGGTTTAAGATAATTTGTGAATTAAATTAAGAACATGGCTTCACTTTGAAAATAATAAATATGACGGTCAACATGTGCATTTGACTGAAAAGTGTTTCCAATTTAGTGAAATGAAACAACAGCCCAGAATGCATTGTTGGAACTTAATGTATTGAAATAATAGCTATAAAAACATTCCACAGATGTAAGTTAGTATCGAAAATCAAA
Source organism: Entomobrya nicoleti (assembly GCA_034695465.1). Classification (NCBI taxonomy): domain Eukaryota; kingdom Metazoa; phylum Arthropoda; class Collembola; order Entomobryomorpha; family Entomobryidae; genus Entomobrya; species Entomobrya nicoleti. Next base: position 6,007 of record JAQFZG010001601.1, on the reverse strand, counting down.
TAACTAGTTAGCCAAGGCTAAGGTTGATTTGGCAAAGCTACATTTCTCCATTTTTCGTGAAATGGTTATTTTGCTGTTGGTTTTTTGCATAAAATTATACTGTTATTGTATGAAACGTAAGAAATCGTTATTCATTAATGTACTTTAGTAAACTTTTGTTTGAGACGTTCATGGTAAATACTACATTAATAATTGTAGTATTCACTAACATTTGTTCACTAACTTAGAATCATTTATTGTTATGCAGTCTTAAAATGGCCTATATGATACTGAGTTTTTCGATAAATATAATACCTACTAATTTGTTATGTTGTAAATCAAACAAAAAATATTGACTTATAAATGCAAAAAATGGTTTTATTTTGCTGACCTATGGATTAAGTAAATTGCCACAGTTATCAGACATTAGTACACAGAAGAAATAGAAATGTAAACATTGTAAAAAAGTTTGTACATCGTTTTAATTTAAACATGTTGAAAACTTAGACTACAGGCAAGCTAAGCTTGGGCACTATGTGGAAATCTATAGTATCCTACAAATTTTTGTTTTCAAATTATTACTTCGTAATACAATATTTCAGTCTTTACTGTAATTTTGCCTTTACCTTTTACTGTAATTCAAACGGGTTTACTTTAGGATAAGCTTGTAGCTAAAAGCCTTGGCCATTGACCAAAATGTTATTACTCAATGTTTGTTTAACATTCTTCTTAGTATGCATATTTGGCTAGAAACCATTTTAAACCGTCAGAAATTAGTCATCGAACATATATCATGTTAGAACTCGTTATGTAGGTAAATAACCGATATAAAAAGCTTAAAAAATTGTTAGATGCTGTGTAGTAAACAGCATGTGTGTCAATTTGAAGGACATGGCTGATTCATAATGATATGCATTATATATTGAACGTAACAATTTCGTAATAGTAATAGTTAGGCATGAATTAAAATTTGGTCAAGTGATATTTTAAAAATTCACCAATAGTGATTGAGAATCATCTGTGCTTAGTTACTGTATTTAGTTTTTTGTCTTTGTTAATTTGGTTTTCCAAGGCAGGGTTTCTATAAATTGTGCTTAAAATGGACATTCCCAGTTTATTATTAAATGTCTAAACCTTGAAAACTAAAATTATGTTTATCAATTAACGATTAATATGATCTCTTATTTATTACTAGATGTGAAATGGCTCACGTCCAGATATTTTCCGGACCCAAGTCCGGCTTTGGAGGTCAAATAAAGTAAGCGAATAAAAATATACAATCAAAATTCAATTAACTCTGTAGTTGTGGTTAATCAATTTATGTAAATACAATATTTCTAAATTATTATCATCCACGCATTTGATTAGGAAAAAGCCAGGTGTAATAGAATACGAAAAACTAACAAGCGTACATTTCTTTATAGGGTCTCGAAGATGTGTCATCCTTTTGTAAGTCGTTATAAGAATTTTCCCACAATGCCTGTTTGACTGGATGCTGTGTGATGTCCACAAAAATAACTTTAACTAGTAAATGTACATTTAATATTATTTTGTACAAAAACTATGTTTTATCGCATGATTGATATCGTATGAGGCTTATGATTTTAATTTCGTTCTTATGTTATGGATTTACACACTGGGCCCAAAAACAGCTAATATAATTCACTAGTTAGTTAACTGTCCTAATTTACATGATCTTCTAAAGAGGAAAAATTGGTACAATTATTTGGTGGGACTGGAAATTTAGAGGATAAAATTATTCCAGTTTAAAATTTATAGTGGCTGAAATTGTAAAACGTTCTCTGACTTGTAATAGTTGTTTGAGTTTCAGATTTCCAAGATCGGGTAAAAATATAACTAGCTTTTATTATATTCGATGTACTTGTGGTTTATAAATCACTAAAAACCAACTTAGCGTTTTTTACAAACAAAGACCAGTTTTGCTGATAATGTAGCGTGCAAATCCTAAAATTATTGTAATTGACAAGTAATTACACATCTATTAATATAAGAGGCAAATTGTGATAGTATGTAAAATTCAGATATGAAAGAAGCATATATTTTCCCCCAAAAACATTAAAGATAAATAAATAACTAATTTAATGTATCATGATATCTGGAATTTCAAAAAGCAAACTAATATACCAGCAGTTATGACATAATGAAAAAATCTCCAAATAAATAATGGAATTTTATTTTAGATTAATTTGATTCGGAATCTCCCCAAAAATCTGTTGCTGTTTTATAAATCAACTTGTTTTGGTCTTATGGGGACACTGAGAGTTAGATGATTTATGTTAGAGTTAGTCTCAAATGATTCCATATCTGAAGAGAATTAAGGAACAATATGGAAGTTCTGTTATACCAATATATTTAATTACAAATGTGGTATGATGACATCCGCCGCCAATACAAAACTGAGATACAGAAACGATAAGCAAGTGAAGAAAAACGTGGACCTTTGAAAGATACCATGAAGAGGAATTCATAAAGTGATCACATGTGGTGGAGACAGATATCATTTGCTAAATGTAACTATAGTGTATAAAGGAAATCATGTATGCAATATAACTGGAAAATTACCAATCGAATTGTATAATAATTTAGTGAACGTTTTTTTTTATTTAGAGAAGTGGATGTGAACCAAAATACAAGGGAAACGTGGGCGACGGACAAAAAAGGTATTGTTGCAATTTTTCCAATAAAAGATTTTGTGTAAGGATACATTGATTACTACATCATTTTAAAATGTATAATGTTCACGAATAAAATAGTTCTACCGCATAATAATTTTCAAGAAATTAATTTTAACTTATTTTATATTACTTACAGGAACAACTATCAGTGCTTGACTTCAAATTTTAACTGACAAATTAACCGTGCCTGTAATTATTGAAAGTCCAAAACAACAATGAACTACAGCAGTGCTTAGCAGTTGATGTGCTGTGGAAATTTTACATATTTTTTTTAATGCAATAATAATGCAATAACGCTTATGTACAGTGATATTTTCAGAAAGTTTTATTTTTCCTGAACTTTTGGCGTCCAATATTTTTCTTACGTTAGCATTGATTCATTTTAATTAATTGAAATTCAGTCAAACATTATAATATGACTATTTTGTTGTGCAGAGTAAATTTGATCAGTAGAAACAGCAAACCGTTTTTGAACGGAACGCACTTTTACAATTGCAAATCACCATTAAAAGTAAAAAAAAATATTTCATGATTTGCGAAAAAGAATCTGTTGGTTTTGAAATAAACACGTAATACATGTTCTTAAAGAGATAAGCAAGATTAACTACAATAATATTTAACAATATCAAAAACATTAATCAGAACGAGATTAAAAATATATACAGTACTTTTTTCTGTGTACCACAAATCCACACTATAAGTTAAACCGTTATTAAAGCAGGTTATTACTAATTTGATACATATATGTACAATATATGACATTTTTGATAAATTGCTAATAATAAAGGACATTTCGTCAATAATATTTTAGGCCTCCAAAGATCATCGAAGGACCTTACTCTTTTTTACGAAGAGAGATACTACTGTCCTTTATTCATTAAAAAAATACCCATCCAATGTCCGTTAACAAAATTGTGGCATCTTCAACCTATCTTATTGATCACTTAAAAACTATTCTAATGGTCCTGATAGTGATAGGAACATTAACCCATAGGCAATCCATAGAATGATACTACTCGTTATCTTGATGTACTAAATAAGGTTCTCTCGTAATCAATAATAAATATATAGATTGTTCCATGTTTTTTCAGGCTCAACACTGACAATCAAGCCGATTTATCTGTAGAATTTTTTTTGGAATTTCTTACAGTTCCATTCCCGATAATTATCCCATGGCTTCATTTCTGTCTCAAGTTAAGGCTTTAAGTGACCGATATATTCAAAAGACCAATGAATATGACAGGAATCAAGACAAATATTTCCAGGGAAAATTAAAAACATTTTTGAAAACAAAGCGGCTTGTCTTGTGGACTGCCATTAGAGAAATAACCAAACCTTTACCAGTATAAATTATATTACCTGTATGTATTGAAATATTTGATACCGAGGAATATATGCAGTTGCATCAAAACCAAATCCATTTCTCGGAATAAATAAAATGTGTCCCAAGTATGGAAGGCCGTTTATTATTAAGATTAAATATTAGGACGAATTAAATATGGATGGAATGTGATAAAGGATCTGCCAAATAAAAATGGGAATGTAAGGCGTTTAAAAACAAATTTTATACAAACACATCAGTCCAAAATTCATGCAAAAGGTGATCTATCTTTTAGTTATGCCACCGGGGAGTCTTAGTTGATTAAAAGTGATATCTAAGATATTTAAATTAGTACAACACAAAGATGATCCATCAGATAGAATGATAATGCAAAGAAAGTATGTCAGCGGTTATCTTTCTTGCATGGTCTCCCATGTTTCCATGAGCGTGTACCTCTTAAACTGGTGTCTATCAACTCACGGGATTGCGACTGATTGCCTTCAAAATATGATTCCCGATTGCGACAAGGGCCACCATACAGTATTTTTGTAAAAAATACCTGACATGGATTCCTTCTCTGTTTTGCAAAGCTCGCTCTCTCCATATACCTAAAAATAAATCCTTCTTGGTCAGCAATTGGAAGGTCTTTAATTCAGTTTTAAAAACAAAAGGGGTCCTTGTATATTGCTGAAGAGAAACGATTATTATGAATTCCAGAGCTAAGGATATACAACTAGTATAACATTTCCATTTGTATAAACTTGGTAACTTGTATACTTATAATATATCTCATATATCTTTTATAAAATGTTACCTAGGAAAAAGTCGCGAAAAAATCATTAATTGTATTCTGTTAAACTTTTAGTTAAAAAACCTGATAATATACCTACTTATATACCTTCACAGGAATAGGTAATTTCAGGAAATGAATGTTAAACGTCCAATAGGTAGCATATTTGTAAGCATTTAGAAAATAAGTGTGTTTTAGTTAAGAGTGTGATCAAAAAGTTCAACCTAACACTCAGAGTAATAACTTATTTGTTAGAAATAATTTACTTTGATAATGTTAACACCATGACCGTGTTTATGATTTTTACATTTGAAACAAATATATGAAACAAAACCATTTTTGTGAAAATAAACAGAAATTTATGTTTTAAAGATTCAATAAAAATGGAACTTGTAGGCTAAGACGCAGGAGGGCCTACGTGGAGGGCCTACGCCTACGTTTTTAATATAGAGTATATAGTGTGATAGCACAGCTGGAAATATGTTCAACGTTGTATCAATGTGTTTACACTACAAGCATTAAAGTTAGTGACCTTATTTGATTTCTAGCCATGTGAAAAAACGCAGCTCCCGAAAGGATTTATTGACGTTTTTAATTACATAAACCAATATTTCCAGGACTTAGTATTACATGATATGATCAAATAAAGATAACATTTTTCAAGATTTAGTTTTTAATTTTCATTTCTGTCTGAATGTATCATTTAAATCAAGCACTAGCAACTCGAAAGTGACAACCATATCAATTACTAGCGTTGTCAAAGATATATTCTAATTGATGCCGGGAGTGTTTAATTGTAAGGTATTATTTGCTCACATATAGAACACAAAGGATTTCAATGACCCCGTAGGAGCTCGTGCTTAGCGTATTAGTCAGTCAATATTTGGGCAAACCCACAGTAAAGAGGTTAACCCATAAAGAACAAATATGTTAGTTTTACCATTGGTTTTGTTAAGTAGTTCTACCAAATTTTACTTTCATACGGCATGATACAAAGTCATCTGAATGAGAACGGAACAAACATGTCAAACTTGGGTAATCATCAGGCTGTATAATTCCATCACCCAACTCCCATAATTCCAGCACCCTAAAAAACGTAATTCCAACACCTAAAACCCAAAACCCTAAAACCAAAAGTCCAGCTCCCAAAACCCATAATTCCAGTACCCAGATTCCAGAACCCTAAAAACATAATTCCAACACCCAAAACCCATAATTCCA